>VMDO01016229.1:17500-48486 GCA_007922755.1 Pedetes capensis | reverse complement strand
GGCTATACATATAAAAATTCTCAATTGCATTTTTAAATAAATCCAGCAACAAAGGAGTATATATCATGACAAAAGATTTATTCTGGCAATGCAAGATTCAATATTTGGAAATCATTTAATGTAATACATCATATTTACAGAACATAGAAAAAAATTACCCAATCACCTAAATACAGAAAAAGCATTTGGCAAAGTGATAAAACCTCTGAACAAAGTAGGAATAGAAGCGAAATTTCTCAGTAAGATAAAATAGCTATGAAAACCTACAAATAATATCATAATTAATGAAAGTCTGAATAGTTTCCCTGCAATAGAAGGAATGAGGCAAGAATGCTCGCTTTTACCACTTCCTCTCAACTTACACTAGAGATTCTACTAGTGAAGGATGGAGACAAAAAGATATAAAAATATTCATATCAGAAAGTAAGAAATAAAACTATATTCACAAGTGATACCACCTTATGTTTTGAAAATCATAGACAATCTACTAAAGCAAACAACCACCCTTCAAAAATGTCTATTATAACTAATTACAAAATTCAGCAAGGATACATAATACATTGTACAACAATTGCATTTCTATATTTGATAATGAATAATTAGAAAAATGAAATTAAGGAAACAATTCCATTCTCAATAGAATCAAACATAAAAGTTTCAGGAATAAATTTTAATGAAGAAATGGAAGAGTTGTACACTAGAAACTATAAAACCTTGCTGACTGAAATTAAAATCTACATTAATGGAGAAACCTTTCATGTCTATAGATTAGAAGATATAATATCATCTACCACTGAGATGATGAATTGTTCCTTAGATTCAAGTAATACTTATAAAAATCCCAGCAAAATTTTTTGAAGAAATTGACAAGCGGATTTTAAAAGTTAACATGTAACATAAAGAACAGAGAACATCTGAAACAATACTCTAGAAGAAAAACAAAATAAACTTACAAATATTGCTTATTTTAAAATTTACTGTAATTATACAACGATCAAGACAGTGTGGGATTGGCATACAGATACATACATAGAGGTTTGAGATGAGAAATTAAACCTTATGATTCTACTTGATTATAGTTCTGATAGCCCTTTCACTTGGGTACCAAGACAATTCAATGAATAGAGACTTTTCAAAAAGTTTTGCTAGGGCATTTAAACATCTATATGTAAAAACAAACAAACAAACAAACAAAGATTTTAAGCTTTTAATTCACCTCATACACCCAAAAGTACAGAAGGAAAAATTCTCAAGGCATTGAGTTAGAACAAGATTTTTTTAAATACCTAAAGCAAAATCTATTTTAAAAATAAATTTAATTCAATCAAAATAGAGAATTGTACATCAAAAGACATTAAGTAATTGAAAGACAAATCAAACTAAAAAAATTACTGATGATAAATTCGATAAAAGATCAAGTCAAGAATTTAAATTTGAATAGAAAAATGGTATACAGATTTCACAAAAGAGGATAGAAAAAGCTAAATAAACCCAACACTATTAGTCACAAAGAAAGTAAAAATTAAAACTTAGATATTACTTCCCAACTACCACAATAGTATAATCAAAAAATATGGAGGGAGCCATGGCATACACCTGTGTTCCTAGCAAGTCAGGAGGCTGAGGAAGGAAAATTTTAGCTTCTAGGCCAGAGGCAGCCTGTGCAAACTAGCAAGAGCCTGTCTTAAATTTAAAAAGGGGCATCTCTGTGGTATGCCACTTGCCCAGCATGTATAAGCTCATAGTTCAATCCCCAGTACTAGGGGAAAAAAAGATAAGCAAAAACAAATATTTGTAAAAATATGAAGAGAATATAATCCTCAGACATTACTGATATGAATACAAAGTAGTAAGGACAGTTTTTAAAACAATTTGAGAAATTCTCAGAAAGTTGCATAATTACAACCATCAATTCCATTCCTAAGTATCTATCCAAGGAAATGAAAACACGTGTCTATAAAAAGAAGTGTATTCATATGCATGTAATATATATAGCAGCATTATTCAGAATAGTCAAGAACTGAAAATAGTCTCATTAATGGGTGAATTGATTAAGAAAATATTATGCATGCATTAAATAGAATGCTAGTCATCCTCCCCAAAATAGGGAGAATTAAAACGTGCTGCAATGTGATCAACCTCAAAAGCAGGCTAAATCTGGGATGGGAAAGTTTTTTCTCTGAAAGGCCACCTAATAGCTTCTTTAGGTTTTCAGTCTGTAACATTTCTGTTGCAACTCTGTCTTTATAAAAGTAAAGTAGATATAGATATTATATAAATTAAGGGGTATGGCTTTTTGCAGATACAAATTTTATTTATAAAATAGAAGTTATGTGGGATTTGGCCTGTGGGCAGCAGTTTGCTGCCATCCGTGCTAAGTGAAATTAGCCAGATGCAAAAGGACATTTGCTGTATTATTTCCTGTATGAGATGTCCAGAAAAGGTGAATATGGAAATAGGGCTTACCATTGCAAGGCATGAAATGGGTATTTTGGTAGTGATAAAAATCTTAGATCCAAATTTGGGTTTTCTGATTTCTACACAATAGAAAATTTACCAAAAATTTGTGAGTTGTAAATTGAAAATTAATCAGTTTTATGATATACAATTATATCTTACAATGTTTATAAAAAGACCTAAATATAGCCAGGCCCGGTGGTGCACACCTGTAATCTCAGTGGCTGGGAAGGTGGAGGCAGGAGGATTGCAAGTTTGAGACCAGAGGTAGTCTGCATAATTTAGAGAGACCCCGTCTCAAAAAAAAGAAAGAAAGAAAGAAAAAAAAAAAAAAAGGGACGGGCATGCAGCTCAGTGGTCCAGCACTTGCAAAGCATGAAAGCGTGAGGACCTGGGCTCAACACCCAGTACCACAAAAAAAAAAAAAAAAAAGACTTAAAATAACAAGACAAAATATTTGCCTCTGTTAAATATGTATCAAAGATATATGGTTGTAATATCATCTGGTTGTTCACTCTTCTATATTATTAAAATATTTCATAATTAAAATTTGGAGAAGTAATTATGTTGTATTCCAATTCTTCATTTTGAATATAAGTAAAAAAAGATTCAAAGAAGTTACATTTCTCTTTTAGAATTATATAACCAATTAATGCAGCATCAAGACTCAGATTCAGACCTCGTTAAGTTCATTTCTCTCATACTGAATTTCATTGCTTTATTTATATTGATTGGAGGAAATGTTGAGACAAGAGAGAATATAGGTTTCTCTTCTCTGTTTCTTTCCCCAGTTTCTCCATGTTGATCTGACTCATAAAAAAGTAGCTCAGAGAAACAATAGTAAACCCCCAGAAATTCAGAAAGATAAATTCAAACATTAGATATGAAAATGTATTGGTGGGAAATATTTTTGGTATCCGACAACTCTCTGAGATGTTGGAATGTTGAAATTATTGAAAGATCACATTAGTAACATCTTATATTTCTTTTTTGGTGGTGGTGGAATCATCTTCCTTTAAGCAGTGGCAGCTTGGGTATTAAGTGAATGTACCAGCCTCACAAAGGTTAATATCCCCTGTTAAGTATGCATAATCTTCAAATATACAGAAATTATTTTTACAAAATTTGGAAACTAGTCATGAAATGTTAGTATGTTTTTGTGTATGGGTGATTCATGTTTTAAATACCACCACCACAATCACTACCCCCTAAAAATGAGGAACACTTTAATTCACGGGTTTTTTTAAATTATAGAATTATTAAGATGTAAGGAAAATGCCAGAAGACTAAAAAATTATGGGAAATTCAATATCACTAGTGGTTATTTATTATTATTCATATTGATTGCATTCCATTTATATGTTTGCCTTTGACATTTCTTTAAATAGGGAAAAGTCATTAGCATGATTTCTTTCTGTATTGACTATATAGCTGGTTTCTTTCCTTGCTTCTAGGATACTGACTTCATTTCTCATGAAGTCAGGACCTTTAAGTTTAACAATTTATATTACAAAAGTTTTGTGACTAAATCATCTTTTTACAATTCTATAAAAATGTTCTTGTTGTTGTTGTTTACATAATTTCCAGAATAAGGTTTAGAAAAAAAAAAGGATCCTTTTGGCAGACTTCACCAATTATTTCTCTCTTTGACTATACTCAGAGCCATGCAAAGGATGTGAGATTTGGGGCATATTTTGAAGAATTTCCCATTCTATACTTCTTAACCCTCTGTATTAGAAAACAAAATCAAAAAATAAAATGAAACAAAAGAAAAACATTAAAATCAAATAAATGCAAATCACAGGAATGCATGTAGATGGTCAAGAGAAAATATTTGAAATTTTATAGATGAGATCTATGTATGAAACCATACTACCCTGGCATCCAATCTGTGGGATCTTGGAATCAAAGCAGGTTTGGGCCTGGGGTTAGGACTTGGATGGGCGACTCTCTGGGAATAGAGATACTGAAGACTTGGGAAAAGGACCCAGCAACCCACTCCTGAAACAATTAGCCATCTAAAACCCTATGAATAGTAGAGAAGCACCAACAATAGTGCGATGCATGGCACGGTATTAAGTAGAGTTTCATCTGTTGTACGTAGGATCACTATGAGTTGGACCTGACTCCATGGCATCTAACAACAGAAGAGATCTAAGCCCCTTTAGTGGCAAGCTGAGTTAATTGAGATAAAGTGTTCCTATGTATTCTACCTCAGCTTCCTGAGCCTCTGGGATTAGAGCTGTGAACATCACTGCATGCTTTATATTTTTCAACAGTCTCAATTCTGATGCTACCTAACTTTTATAGAGTTCTTTACGTTATGTCACAGGCAATCTTTGAAGCATTTTAAGTCCATTAATTCATTATTTCTCCCAATGACACTAATAGGTAAATACTACACATATTCCTTGAATTACGATGGATTTGGTGTTATTTGGTGCTATTGAGTCAGTGTCAGACTGAGAGCGACCTTATATACAACAGGTGAAACACTATTGAAAAGTGCTTCTCTACTAAACATAGGGTTTTCAATGGCTGATTGTTTTTTGGCAGTGGGTTTCCATGTCCTTCTCCCAGGCCTACAGCCCCTGATGTTCCCAGGAGGTCTTCCATCCATGTACTAACCAGGCTGGACCCTACTTAGCTTCTGAGATCTCATGGGATCGGACGCCATAGTGGTATGGCTGCAGGCAAGATGATGGAGTTACCTTCTAAGAAACCCTTTGTAAGCTGAAAATATCTTAGGCTGAAAATCCATTTAACACATCCAACCTACCAAATATTATAGCTTAGCAACACAGGCCTCTGTGGAGTATTGGTTGTTTACACTTGTGGTCAGTGTCTGATTGGGACCTGTGGCTGTCTGCTTCTGCCCAGCATCACAAATATCCTAGCCTGAAATAAGATAAAAATTTAGAATATGAAGTACTGCTTCTAATGAATCCCTATCTCTTTCAAACCATCATAAAGTAAATAAAATTGTAAGTCACACTATCCTAAGATGAGAAACACCTGTATTTTATCTGAACCTTATAGATAAGGAGAAAGGTAAAAAGGTTATCTTAATCTTAAGAAATAAAAATAAGTATGGGCTTTTTTGTTAAGTTCACCTTTTAAAAAAAGTGAGTCTTTGTTATTATAAGAGTTTTTAAAAAGAAATGCATTATCAGCTTTTAAGGCAACATCCAAAGCAAAGGGGATACCAACTGGAGCATTGTAAGATTTTTGGAAGAGGTATATATTCTCTGATGACCACATATTTTTAAAGAATGTCACAACACTCTAGTAAATGGATAAAGCCTCATTTGTTTCTTAGAAACAAAACTCACATTCCTTTAGTCATCCCTCTGATGCTTGTAAAAGTGATTCTTATCCTGGAAAGCATCTTCCGCCAGATTGTCCTTGACCCTCCAACCCCTACACACACACACAACTCCCCTGCCCCATGACCCATTTCTCTGTGTCAGAGTATGTGAGGACTTGTGTTAGATTCTCATGCAAACTCATTTGGTCTGGACTTTTGAAAACAATCCCACTTCACCTCAATCAGAAAATCTTTACCCTGCAATTTGTCACTGAAGTGAAAGCCCATGAGGACAACGAGAGGGACTTTCTCCAACTCAGGTCTAAAGGCTGCCCTGCCCCTGCCACCCACGTAGGCAGGCCAGATAAGCAGCATGTAAAAGTACAGATTCTTTGACCTCTGGCTAATCAGGAAAGAAGCCTGGATAATGAGAGCAGATTAATGCAGATCTGGAGTTAAGCCTGCATGGACACTGAGCCTCCTACACTGGTCAACAAAACAGTAAAAGTCTTTCAAGGGTGGTAAGGTCAGTACTTACTGCTGATCTCTGCAGCCCTCAGCTTCGAGCCCAAACCCATCATATTATATAAACACCATTATTCATTATAAAATTGCCCATCCCTTCTACAATGCAGCCCTGCAGTATTTGACTCTGTGACCTATTCTTAAAGTGACTCTTAGGGGTTGACCCCATGCTGTGTGTAGAAACCAATTTTTCCCTTTATTTGTTAAACTTATTTTAGTCATTAACCTCTTTCATAACCCTTTGATCTCCCCCTACCACTGGTTTCAGCATCAGAGACAGAAATAATTGACCTGTTGTCTAGAATCATTCTAATAGGAAACCCCACAGTGAAGCCTTCTTGGAAACAATCTCCCTAGTTGGACATAAGCTATTCTTGTCAAAAATCTTGCCTTAATGTCCTTCTAGTGAAGGGCAAATTCAAGCATTCCATACTGCCCAGCTACTTCACAAATCAAGTTTTCTGTAACAAAAAAGGAGAGACAATAATTTAAAAATAAACAATATCTCCTTTGGCTGCCAAAATCTCTGGCTAAAGAGGAGTACCCAAGAAAGTAAAATGTCCTGGAGTCATTGTAGGCAGTGCCCAGGCATGTCTACCTGCCATTGGGTCAATGGTAAAAAGCCAGTCCCCTGGGGGTCAGTCACTGGAACCAGATCTTTCTTCCTTAAGCTGAAAGGTATGCAAAATATCTGAAATCAGCATGCACAGGACTTTTGGCAAAATCACAAAACCTTTCACAAAATTTTTGACAGTTATGGTGCCATGTTTTGTTGACAGTAGTAGGGAGAACATTCTCTTAGCACTACTAGTTGGTTGATAAATAGTGGTATTTGCTGGATAAAAATGTGAGAATCTGTCTAGAAACTTTGAATCACTTTTGGCTTTAGTGACTTCATTTTTCAAATTCAGAAGATGCCTGAGAAACACTGATTCTCACAGTGTGGAGCCCAGCATCCACTTCATGGGGAAAGTTGTTAGAAATGCCCATTCTGGGGCCTTACTCCTTGCCAAATAAAGGAGAATATTTAGGGGATGTTTATTTGCCACCATATTTTATAATCCATTTTGCTACTCAGAAACCATTGGGATTTACTGCCCTGTGTCTGCTCGCCATGTCTTCATCTCAGCTACTTTCAAAATAACTCTCTGCTAGCCTGAAGTTGATAAAGTCTTTAAATACTATTTTTGCCAGTCAAAGCCTCCAGAGTGTCAGGACCCTGGAACAAACAGGATTGGATAATAAAAGCTATTTGATTTAGTATTTGTGTGGGGGGGTACTATAGGTATGGATGTGTATGAGTGCATAGTGTACTGGTGTTTCTGTAGTCATCATTACATTGAAGAATTTATTATATAATATATCACATAAAACTAGTGACCACCTATTCTGTTTTCTTATAAATTCAACTCTCAAACAATTTAAATTTTAAAAATCTAGTTTCCCACCTATGCGTTTTCTTGTGTTAGCCTTGATAATGACAAGGTATGAGGCTCCAAGGCTCACAGAGATACTTCTTGCTTTCTCTGGGGTTCTATAAACCATCTGGCATCACTGAACTACGAAGTCAGAATTTCACAACTACCTTTAAGGGCACTTCAGGGTAGATGATGCACTTGAGCTATTTGTCGGCCATGAAATGGTCTCACCCTTCTTGGCTTGGGATAGGTTTTATGAGCCTGTTTTCATTCAGATTGTTGGTCCATGGTGTCTTTAGAGAATTCAGAAAATTAAAGGCTGAAGAAGTTTATAAAGTAACTTGAGGACTTTTACAATTTCCAGCATCTATGTATCGTTGACTTTGTTTTAGTAAGAAGGGCTTACAGACTTGCCATTCAACACTTGAAAAGTTAATCCATACCCAAAATGTCGAATATACATTAATTTGTGTTTGCCAAGAAAAAGCAAAACAATAAAAACTGTAGTTAAGAAGATATTAGTGCTTAGTGCTCTCTCATGTGCTATTTCTGCCTGCTTCCCACTTTTTCTGTCTTCTTCCAAGTCACACATTTTCCTCAAGTCACTGGACTTCTAGTCTTCTCTCCTCTTGCTATAAAGCATGGTCAGGCCCCTTCCATGCCCAACTCTTTCTGATAGATTCCATGTCCTAAATACATCTTCCTTTTTCCTTCTCCCCTGCTTGCCTTCTGTGGGATAGATTATTTCTTTTTTTCCCCACTTTTCAGTGGCAGTTTTTGTTAAACATTAGTAAAGTCATTTTTTTCTATTTGTATTAACTTCATCCTTCCATAGGATTTATAGAACCTCACTATCTATGGGTATTGTCTTCAGTGTTTGGGATACTCTGAGAATTGAATCTGGGCAGTCAGGGAAGGTCAATTCTGCCATGTAGGATGACATTTGAGCTGAGATCTGAACACAGAGGAGTTAAAGATGTGGAGATTGAAGGAATAGAATTGTAGGTAGAAGACATAATGTTAAAACTGCTGAGGCAGGAAAACCCTTTTGATGTTAAAGGAAAAACAAGAGTGCCAGGCGCGGTGGCGCACGGCTGTAATCCCAGCGACTTGGGAGGTGGAGCCAGGAGGATCGTGAGTTTGAAACCTGAGGCAGTGTGCATAATTTAGAGAGAGTCTGTCTCAAAAAAGTAAAAAAAAAAAAAAAAAGGGTTGGGGGTGCAGCTCAGTGGTCCAGCACTTGCAGAGCATGCAAGTGTGTGGCCCTGTGTTCAACCCCCAGTACCCAAAAAGAAAAAAAAAAAAAGAAAAAAGGAAAAGCAAGAAAGCATGGATGGAAGCCAGATAATAGAAAGTTGGAAGGAATGAGAGTAGTAAGAATTAAGATTCCAGGCTGCGGGCCTGTACATAGTTTGGATTTTATTTTAAGGGCTTGGGAAAACTACTAGAGAGTTTTAAGCAGCAACATGATTTCATTTAAAGGATCACACAGGTTACTTGTGGAGAATGTTGGCAAAAAAATGTTGTTAGGTGCCATAGAGTTGGGTCTGATTCATAGTGACCCTATGCACCATAGAACAAAACACTCCCCAACACTGGGCATGTCTGGCACTATATCTGATGGTGCTTCTCTGCTATTCATAGGGTTTTCAATGGTTGGTTGTTTTGGGAGTGGGCTGCTGGGTCCTTCTCCCAAACCTATAACACCTGGTATTCCCAAGTGATCTCCCATCCAAGGGTGAATCAGGCCCAATCCTGCTTAGCTTCCCAGATCAGACAGGATAATTGAGAGAAAAGTGAAACCAGTTAGGAGCATGATCCAAAACTGCAGGCAGGGTACAATGATAGCTTGGCTAGTTTGACAGTAGTCAAAATCAAAGTGGTCAGATTCAGTCTGTATTTTGGAGATGAGGTGTTTAGACCCTGCTGATGGATTTGTTGCACTACAATAAAACATGTGACTTCCATCCCAGTGGAATTAGCCATTTAAAGGAAGACTCTTTTAACCTGAACTGCCTTCACTCAGATGAATACATTGCTAATGGAGCAATTTGATTTAGGGACATATTACAGCAGGTGTCCTTTTTAATCCCTCAAATAACGACCAAAGGTGGATCAAGTGCACTGTTTAATGCTTAGTAACTCACTTAACCAAATCCAGACTTTTCCTCATGTGCATGGCAAACAAAGGCTAATTATGTTTCCCCATGACTGCAGTTTTCTGAGTAATAACAAAAAGCTGAATTACAAAAAAATACAGGGCAGAGAGAAATTTAAAAAGCAGAAAACAGAAATGAATTTTTGTTTCTTTGTTTTGTAAACTAGGTTAATGCATCCTAATTTAGGCCTTACATGTCTTGTGTTCCTTGACCACTACGGTCTGCCCACAAGCTGTGGATGGATTCAGTTGGGAGGCAGTTTGCCCAGGAAAGAAGCAAACCCTGTTAACTTCCGTTGACCTTCCTATCACTTTCAAAACAATCACAATAACAACAGCAGTCACAGTAGCAGCAGCTATAAAATCCCCTGGCCTGACTCTCCCTCCCTTTTATTTTACTCTCCTCCTATGGCAGTGAACACAAAGGACAAATCTGTCATTAACTATTTGCAAATGATCAGTTACTCACTGCAGCTGTTTGCTCACTCGATAGCCATGCCAAGCACAGCTGCTCAGATGCCCCAGCCCAGTTTGGCTGGGCTGCTCCCCACCCACCCCCAGCAGCCCCCATACTGCCTCAGGAAGAAGTAGGCAGGCAGAACCCCAAAGCAGCAGGATGGAGTGTGGTTTTCCACTCCCAAAGCATCCCTACATTTCTACTTCCCCAGGCCTTCTTGGATCATGTGGGTACACTTGACCAGCAGCCTTCTTTCCCGTGGATGCTGCTAGTCTGAGGACGAAGGGTGATAACTATGCAGAGGTTTACTAACCATTTCCTAAGAAAGGCAGCCTAACTGCTGCCCAGCTCCTCTGGTCACATTTTTAAAAAGCAAGCGGCTTTGTGCTTTCACTTATTAATTTTTGCCAGCTTCTAAAGGTCAACGACCTGGCAAGCCGAGATTCACAAATAACAGGTGCAGAGACTCCACCGTCTGCCTCCATGGGACATCTCTCTGTCACTTTTATTTACTGAATCAATCCAACAGTGTCCAGCAGGAGAACAACAGCTAAATGGCCATTAATTGTAGGCTGATGTGCAGATGAAACAAATCTCCAAAGGGACTGTAAACCTTTGTTCCTTCCCCTCCTCTTGCTCTTGCTATGGGATTAGCCGTAAATCATTCAGCAGCTTCATCTTGTTATAAATTTACCATTAGGGTCCTTCCAGGCGAGCTAGTGTTAACCTCTCTCCATCTCTTCTCTCCAGTTCCTCCCTCTCTCCTTCCTTGCCTTTCCTTTCTTCTTTCCTCTCTTTTCTTTCATCTTTTCATCTCCCCTTTCACAATCTTTCTGCCTTTTTTTTTCTCACTCGTATATGTTCATCCCCAAACAAAATGGCTTTTTATTAGTTACTTTGTGTCCCCTGGAGCATTTTCTTCCCATGCCACTGGTGTATCTTTGCCCTTCTCTGCCCTGTGTATATTTGGGCACAGAGTACACAAACAACTGCAATTCCTATGGAAGACAGAAAAAAAAAAAAAAAGAAAGATAAAATTTCTCTTCAAAGGACTTCTTCCTCTCCTCCTCCTCCTTTCTGTCATTATTCTTTGGAAAAGCTCTTTAACTCCTGGGAGTCCAAAAGGAGCTTAATTAAAGTGTAAAAGGGAATTTGAAAGTAAAGGATAGACAAAGAAAAAATACAACGGACCTGGGCTCTGTCCAAGAGTCTGGGGAACGCACTGTGAGATTTTTGTATTATCGCTTGGACATGCACCGCTCTGACTTGGCCCCTGGTGGCCAGTCATGGATGCAGTTTGATTTGGTGGGGACTAGGGAGGTAGCCCCCAGCTCCACAATAAATTCTCAAGCTATTCTCCACCAGGAGTCCCCCTCTCTAATGGATTTCAATATAATTTACATTTCTGTATTAAGCATAATCTTTTTCATGTGCCCTTTTAAAAGGATGCATGTTTTATGTTAATTAGTTATCTACACCTTAACATAAAGGATATTTTTTCTGTGGTCACGCATGGATTGAGGAGAGCATTGGTTGCATGGATAGTGACATCAGAATGGAAAGCCCTAGAGAAGACCTCTCCTCAACCGAGAAAGGGTGGAGAAAAGGATTGGGTAAGTACAAAGTGATAAACTTTCCATATTTCAGACCAGGGCTAAGAAAGAATTTGGGCACAAGTTCTAATAAACCCAGTATGCTGAGTTGGGGAGGAGACTTGTAAATCATACTTACCCTGTGGTCCAATTATAAGATGGGTAGAAGCTCATCCCCAGTGAATTATTCATGACATATTTTCGTAGCTGCATGGTATAGTACAATGTGTGGGATATAGGAGGCAGCCCAAGTAACCTGCCGAAATATAGTAAAATATTGATGGCTAGGAATATTCACAGATGGGATTTCCGGGTTATTCAAAATTCCAGGGTAACTGAAGAATAACCAGATTTTAAAAATTCATGTTGGAAATGTATATTTAATGTTGTTTCTCTAATAATGTTTATAAAATGTTTTGGAGAGGAAACAGAGCATAGTTTTAAGAATATAGTCTATAAATCTAAACAGCCCAGGGCTTTTATCCTAACTCTTCCATCTATTGGTGGTGGGAACCTGGGTAATTTGAGCTTTCATTAATTTATTCAACAAATACTAAGAGAATATGTTTTCTGGAGTTAACACTGAACAGAAATTTACATTGGCTTGGGCTCCATCAAACTAAGCGTCTAAAGGTAAAATCCTTTACATCGAGCTGGTTGGTAGAGTGCTGCTCTGTATGCTTTGAGGCCCTGGGTTCAATCATGAGCACTGTAAAAATGGGAGAAGGACCTGGCAGCCGATTCTTGAAACAATCCTCAAATAATCAGCCATGAAAATCTTATGAATATAGCAGAGAAGCACTGACAATAAGCTGGACATGGCACAGGGTTGAGAAATATTTCATTCTGTTGTACAGAGGGTCACTATGTATTGGACCCAACTCCACAGCATCTAACGACAACAACAATGCATAATTATAGGAGACCCTACACTCAAGGAAACCACTAGAAATTGTAAGAAATAAAATGTCGAGAAGAAGGTATACATTGAAAAAACTTTATGTTGATTATGTGATCATTTTGAAATGAAGACATTTCACTGAATAGTTTGTATTCAAAGGCATCTCTATATCCGTAGTACTAGTGAAATTTTATTTTCATGCTATAGAAATAAAAAGTCATGTTAGCACCTGTAGTGAAAAAGAAATTCCATTCTATTTGGTTCATACTAAAAACATGCAAAATTTACCTGGATTGTTGTGGAATCTATGAATTTGATAGTTCATTTGTCAAACAAAATTGTTAAGTTCTTATCATATCATACGCCATATCCAGTGCTAGATATTGGCAGACAGGAGAAACTTTCTGCACTTCTGAAGTTTATAAATTGATAACAGAAAACTGATCCATATAAGATTCTTATACAAGGGACCCAATGCCTGCTCTCCAAAGACGGGGGGAAAAAAAAAGAAGTAGAAGAAAAAGAAAAAATAACTGAGAAGCAATATTTAAGCTGAGACCTAAAGTAAAAATCCACTAACAATGTCTGAGAACCTAGGAAAAGTTTCAACTTCCCTGGAATTGAGGAGTCAATCAATCTTGAACTTTCATCTTTGTTTTAAGAACACCATCCAAGACATAAGCTTTACTGAGTTTTTGACAGAGAGAACTTTACTCACAGCACTTTGTTAAAAATCTCCCGTGTATCTTCACATGTATTTAAGCCTCACCACCATTAAGAGACTGGACATGAATAATCTTTAAACCTTTGATCACTTCAAGAGAGTACGATAGGATAGGAGGAGTCTTTCATGCTGGAAATTCTCATGTCATTGTCTAATGTAATATATAACACACCTGCCATCTTCACAGGAAAAAGCCCTGTTGCCTTTTAAAAATTCAGCCCTAAGGGTCTCTCCTGTGATATGTGACCTGGAAGACAGATAACTAGGGCAATTCTTGGGGTGAAGGAATCCTAGATTTTATTGCTTTCCTGTGTAACCACCTCCAGAGCATGGGAATGACTTGCTATTAATTAGAGAGATTGAACCAGGAATGTACTTTTCTCCTAACAAAAGAACAAATCTGGACCTCAGGGAAATGTTGCATGCCTAGATCCTGCTAAAAAGGCAGGATTTGCTTCTTTAAAATGACACAAGTATATACCTGGATCTGGACTTTTTCCTCTTATTTGTTTTATTCATACTTGGGAATAATTGTCCAGTGTCCAGGAAGTAGAAGGCATATTTATTAATTAGAGAACCTCACTGAAGTGGTCCATCTTATAATAAAATGATTCTGGGTTGCTTAATAATGTGATAAAGGCACCTCTTGGTACAAACAAAGGCAGAAAAAAAGACTACTTATTTTTATGAGATTTGAGATTTTTATGAGAATGATTTCACTTCAAAAAATATATTTGTCATTAACACTTGGTTTATTCATCAATGAAGAAAGAAGTGATATGTAAATTCAAGATACATAGGGAGTATAGATGAGAAAAACATAAAAAATTTGTTTGGAACCGGGCACGGTGGCGCATGCCTGTCTTCCCAGTGGCTTGGGAGGCAGAGGCAGGAGGATCCTGTTTAAGACCAGAGGCAGTCTGCGTAAATTAGGGAGACCTGTCTCAAGAAGTAAAAAATTGGGCTGAGGGTGCAGCTCAGTGGTCCAGCACTTGCAGAGGATGCAAGTGCGAGGCCCTGGGTTCAAACCTCAGTACCACAAAATAAAGAAAGAAAGAAAGAAGGAAAGAAAGAAAGAGAGAGAGAGAGAGAGAGAGAGAGAGAGAGAGAGAGAGAGAGAGAGAGAGAGAGAGAAAGAAAGAAAGAAAGAAAGAAAGAAAGAAAGAAAGAAAGAAAGAAAGAAGAAGAAAGAAAGTAAGTTTGGTTGGGACTGGTCATGTCAAGGAGTTTACAATGTCCCTAGAAAAAGGCAGAGCCCCATTTAAAATTTCAGGTGGAAGGTTACCAAGGTCCAGCTTTGTTGTCATAATGACAAGATTTGAGACAAAATCGAACACAGTGGATCTGTGCACAATTCCAGACTGAGTGTGAATGAGATCTTTATGCTGATTGGAATTTCAGAATAACCCAGGTGTCCTGAAGGAAACTCAAATAACAGTGAATACCGTTGTACTGGCAACTATTTTACAGTTACATTTAATCCCTACTCACTGTCAATTGTACAGCTTCTAATTGTGTGCAAAACAGGCAACACTGTATTATAGCCTCAAATCCAACTTTGACATTACTCAGTAGGTCTCTCACCAGGTTGTTGTGTTGTTAGGTGCTGTCAAGTCGGTATCCGACTCATAGCGACCCTCATAGGGTTTTCAATGGTGACTGTATCAGGAATGCCTTGGGAGTGGATTGCCAAGCCCTTCTCCCATTTTTGCCGTGCTGGGAATTGAACTCAGGACCTCAGAGACTGCAGCGCAGCGCTCTACCAACTGAGCTAAATCCCAGCCCACCAGGTACCTCCCCCCAATTCCTCTCACCTCACCACTCTACTTTGTTTGATAACATACCAGATAGTCCTTACCTGGTGAAACCTTTACAGTCATTTACCCATAGGTACTTTCAAATTTTTTTGCCTTTGCTCCAATTTTTTTTTCTTCTTTCCTTTTCTGTTCTCAGCAACCTCCAATTTATCTTTAGGATTCAGTTTAAATATTATTTCTGTCTTAAGGAACAACTTTGGCTTTCTCAGGTAAGCATATGTGTTCTTGCACATGAACATGTTTTTGCCCCATTTAGGCATTTTACTTATTTAAAAAATATTTGTTGAGCAACTATTATGCATTGTTACTGCTGGGTGCCATGGTTTCGGGTCCAAGTCATATTGACCCTTTGTACAACTTGTGCCATGCCTAGCACTATTGTCAGTGCTTCTCTGATATTCATAGGGTTTTTGATGGCTGGTTGTTTTGGGAGTGGCTTCCAGGTCTTCCTCCCTAGCCTGCAGTACCTGATATTCCCAAGAGGTCTCCTATCCAAAGGCTAACAGGTCTGACCCTGCTTAGCTTCCGAGATCAGTTGGGATCAGAGTCCAGGGTGGTATGGCTGTAGGCTATTATACAACTATTAAACACTAAGTATAGTACACTATTAGAGAACATGTAATGTCATAGTTAATTTTATTTTATGACTTCCCCACTACATTGTGTGTATGTTGATGATAAATTCTATTTTAGTTTATTTATTTATTCACTTTTTGCAGTGCTGGGGATCAAACCCAGGGCCTCACTTCTTGCTAAGCAAGTACTCTACCAATTGAGCTAAACTCCCAGTCCCAATAAGCTCTATTTTATTAATCTCTACATCCTAAGGAACCAGCACAATTCTTATGATTTAGTAAAGAGCTTGGTAGTTGTCTGATTTATGAATTGTTTGAGCAATTCTATTTTTATGGGCCCCTGGTTTTGAATACAGTAACATCATCTGTATCTCCTGGAATTACTAAACCACTGTCCTCTTAGTCACTTTGTGTTTCAGGGAGTTTAGAAAATCTTTCACTCATTCATCAAAGTAATTTGAGCATAAAACAGTGACCCTTCAATTATTCTCTCCTTTCCTCATAATATCTTGCTTATTTCTTGTCCTTTTGGACATTTCCTTAGGAGTCAAGCACTGTGATTAATATACATACATACATATATATATATATATATATATATATATATATATATATATATATTCTCTCTCCCATCTCAGTTAAGTGAAATAGAAATAATTGGCTAAGGAGGTCCTTTGAAAGATCACATATTTTCATTGTGCTATGAGACCATGTGAATCTCATCGTAAGTCATTCATATTTCATGTAGGACTGTTTGGGTTTTATATATTTGAGAGATTTTAGATTTGAGGAGATTTTACAGTTTACTTAGTCCATATCCTTCTATTTTCATCTCTAATAAAGCTTCCAGACTATAGGTGAATGTGTCCAATGTGGGAGGCCACACTGTATATCAACACACTTTAAATCATGTTTATTAGTATTATAATTACTTTTTGTTGCTGTTGTTGTTCTTATGTGATTCAAAGTCTATACTTCGATAACTTTCTAGAAAGTCATTAGAAGAAGTGATAATTAACCCATAAAAGGTGTAAAATCTTTTAGGAAAATAAAATTCTTATCTTGGAAAAAGGTTGTGAAGGTAGACTTTAAAGTCAGTGTGCTAGTGTCCAGCCTGAGCTCTTGCCCTGTTTTTACTTGTATGTGGCCCTGGGTAACAGGAAGTGGTTAATAGTCTTTAACGCAATTAGGGACTCTCTTGGCAAGTTTTCTGCTCTGTGGCACCACTAGAAATCTCTAACACACCCCCTCTGGGAATTAACTTGCTTGTTGGATCTTGGCAATTGACACGTTTTACTTTCCTATTTGGTGTCAGTCAACACGTACAGAGCACCTGCTGTGACAGAACTCTGTGCTAGGTTCAACGGGAACATTAACCCACAGTGGTCATGACGTTCACATGTGGCTCTTTTTTTTTTTTTCTAAAGGCTGGTGTTAAAGACAACACAAGGAAGAACAGAGACTACAGCAATTCATTTCTCACCCTTCATCTTCTTCCTATGAACTTTGTAGAGGATCCTACTGATGACAATGACATATCTGTATTAGAACTCCCAGGGCTTAGGTTAAAAATATTTTGGTTAAATATTCTTTAAGATATAACCACACAATTCTGTCCCATTGTACACAAGCATATCGGATTGAATGTTCTAACCCTGTAGAGAAAATGCTAAGTGTCTGACCTCATTTGTTTCACCTACTGAATGTGTCAGACAACAGGGATCATATCTGACTATTTTAGAGTCTTTAAGCCAAGACTTGCCTGCAGCTGTACAGCTGTGGCATCCGATCCCGACAGATCTTGGAAGCTAAGGAGGGTTGGGCCTACTTAATACTTGGATGGGACAACACCTGGGAACACCAGGTGCTGTAGGCTTGGGAGAAGGACATGGTAACCCACTCCCCCTAAAAAACAATCAGCCATTGAAAACTTATGAATAGCAGAGAAACACTTACAATAGTGTTTCGTCTGTTGTACATATATGGTCGCTATGACTGGGACACCAACTGGATGGCACCTAACAACAACAACCCAAGACTAATGTCATTGTGGGACACAGAGTCTCTCTTGCAGATCCTTGGTCTCCTTGATAAGGAAATTTAAAATTGGACACAGAGGTCAATTCAAGGATAATTTAGTAGAATCATAGAGAGTGAGATTGTCAGGAGCAGCAGGGCAAGTAAGTTTGTGAATTTGGCAGGTGTTGGGAGGAGGGAGATGGAAAGAGGAGTGAGAAGGAAAGTTATGCTTTCTCAGGTAGAGATCAGAAAGTGGCAGGACAAGGGGTGGAAGTCTGCAGGAAACTGCCCTGAAGGCTGGGGCACCTGAGTTATGTTAATACATATCACATTAAGTGGATAGGTATTCTTCCCACTCCTTTACCCTGTCTGCGTGTCTCACATTTCTTTTTCCATTGTTGTCCTTAGGTTGCTTCTTTTTAGGTTGTAAAACAGGATTTCTTCTTTAATGCAGGATGGTCTAACCCCACAAAAGTTCCCCTAAACTAGCTCCCTGTCAGCATCTGCTGTCTACCTTTGTAAAGGGTGTTCCTGGCCACCATTCATGCCATTCGGAAAGGGCATTATTGACCAGCAATCATATCATTTGTGCCAGAGGAAACTGACATGTTGATATTCCCATGTCTCAAATGATGCCTGAGAAGCAGATGGCTTCAGGTTGCCCTTTTCCTTCCTTTTCTTCCTGCCTAGAATCTACATCACACTACATCCATACTATGCCCACACATGGGCTGCATGCTTTAACCTTCTCCTAAATTATATGCAACTGTGTTTGTATGCTAAATTGTAAGAGTGTGGGGATTCATGACTTTCATCAGAAAGTAAATCCTAGATAATACAAGCTGCACTAAGCAAGCTGCACAAAGAAAAGGTGAATATGAACAACCCTCAGGCTATTTTCTGTCACTGTCTTATTCAAGTTACTACCTGTCTTCTTATTGTGGCTTTACCTTTTTGCTGTTTATCTGAAATCCAGAACAAAATAAAATAAAATGAAAGTTTGCATAAACAACAATAATGAATTTTTTTTTTTCTACTGGAGGTTGAACCAAGGGCCTCGTGCTTGTATGCTTTACAAGTGCTGTACCACTGAGCTGCACCTTCAGCCCCTCCCCCCTTTTTTTAACTTTTTGAGACTGAGTCTCACTAAATTATGCAGACTGCCTCTGGTCTTGAACTTGCAATTTTCCTTCCTCCACCTTCCCAGTTGCTGGGATTACAGTCGTATACATCCACGCCCGGCTTGTAACAATAATGAAACTTTATGTGGGCTTATGTATTTACAAATCTGTAAAACCTGAAAAAAAGGAGAATATAAAAATAAGTACCTATGTATTTATTTATTTTGTGGTATTTGGGGGTTGAACCCAGGGCTTCATACATACTTTGCAAGTGCTTTACCACTGGTCTGCACCCCTAGCCCATTTTTTATTTTTGTTTTTAATTTGAGGCAGGGTCTCACTAAGTTACACAGGCTGCTTCTGGCCTTGAACTTGTGATCCTCCTGCCTCAGCCTTCTGAATCAGATTAGAGGGGTTAGAGGAGCGTGCCACCATACTCAGCTTAAATGCAAATTTTTAAATGAAGCAAAATAGAGACAAAAAAAAAAAAAAGATGTTGTGGTTGCAGCTAGTGACCAGTGGGTCAACTATCAAAGCTTTGCTTGATAGATTTTTGTTTTTCCTGTGTATCATTATTTCTCTCAGGGCTGCCATTTGCTCTGGGGAGAGAAACTATGTGTCTATGAGTTTCCCCAAGGAGAAGCATAGAGAATGGGAGTGGGCGTGAGGCAGTTAAAAGGCTTTTGAGTTCACCAAATGTGTCCTGGGAGCCAAAAGGAACAGGGGTAAAATCTTAGCTAAAACCCATGGGGAATAATTTGTTGTCAGCAGCATCTGGCAGAAGAGTGTGTGGCAATGGCTGCACAGTTTTGTTTAGAGAACAAATGGAAGAAAAGGGGCTTTAAAAAGGTAGGTTTGAAGCAGGAGAGGGGTAGGTGGAAAGTGACGAGGACCTCAAATGAGTTTGGGGATTTAGGAAGGAGATTTAATAGACTGAAGAGCAGGTCACAGCTAAAGAAGTGAAAACCTGAGCAAGAGACATCTGTAAGAATGCATGGTGTTAGTGCACGGCTCCCAACCTAAAGCAAATTCAAATTAAATAGTTTATTATTCCTCCAGCTGCTCCTACCACTAATAATGTGTTTTCCCTCAAGAGCTGAGTATTTCGAAAATCTATATTAATCATAGAGACCAGTGTTTGTTCTTCTCCAGTGTGCAGGCTGCTGTGGAAGATGCCTGATTCGTGTGCAGTTCCTGCTGCATTGGGCCAGTGGAAGGGGCCGTGGGGTGCCTGGGCCTGAAGGTGGCTGGGGAGGGCTACTGGTCTCGACCCCACAGTGGCTGTCCAGTTCATCCAGTCTTGCCTACACAACTTGTCTAGCTGATATGGCACCTTGCCTTTAGCTTTTCAGAGAAGGAAGAACACTTCAACTATGAAAAAAGGGAAGCAGAAAAGCTATCAATGCCATGGTAGAGAGCACTGTTCTAAGTCATCTGTTACAATGGTAACTTTGCCTTTTCCCATTGCTTACCTTCCTGTCAGTACCATGAGTTCTTCAGAGTCTGAGCAGATGGAAAAAGTGAGAACCCTTCACCACTCCGTGGTTCCTCTGCTGCTGGACTGTCTCCATTGTTCAGCCAAGGAAAAGGCTTCCTAGGCTCTCCTAACTAGGGTCTTGGCTCCTGTGATAGTCACTATTCCATTGTCATGGCAAAATAGTAGAGATAATCACCTTGTAAGAAGGACCGATTTGTTTTGGCTCCCAATTTCAGAGGTTTCAATCCATGATTGCTTGGTCCACCACTCTGGGTGTGTGGCAAACCAGAGCAATCATGGTAGAATGAAGTTACTGACTTCACAGTGATGGGGAAGCAAAGAGAGAGAGAAAGCAGCTGGGGCCCCAATATTCACTTCAAGGACAAAGTCCCAATGACCTCACTTGCTTCTACTAGGCCCTGACTAGTAAGAGTTTCATTAAATCCCATTACTGCCACAAACTGGTAACCAATCTTTCAAAATATAGCATTGAGGGGACATTTAAGATCTAAACTATAACAGCCCCTTATGTTGATCTTATGAGGCAATTATTTTGACCCTATCTGCAAGGCTCCCACTTTCTATCTGGTAAATGGGCTAAAGAGCTGTAAGAGTGAGGAGAAATTAAGACTGAGCCACTATTTCCTTTGTGTGTGTGTGTGTGTGTGCCTCATGTCTTACCTCTTCCTAACTGTGGAGTTGGTTGGAGATTAGCTCAGTTGATAAGAGTGCTGCTCTGCACTCTTTGGTGACCCAGGTTCTATCACCAGCACCACAAAAATGGGAGAAGGATGTGGCAGTCTACTCCTGAAAACAATCCTGAAACAACCAGTTATTGATAACCCTATGAGGGTCACTACGAGTCAGACCTGACTCGATGGCACCTAACAACAACAAAACAGCAACAACAACTGTGGAGGACTATGGAAGGGTCCCCTTTCATGCACATATATTTAATACTAAAGGAGTTCCTAGTGCTTTACCTGAGGAGGAACTAGGCTGATACTGGTCCTCTTAAGAATATTTGACTATTAACAACAACAACATAAGTTATTCAACAGCAAAGAAAACTATCAAACATTGGAAAGATAACACAGCTTAGTGTTCACTGTGTGCATGGATTCTGAATTTGGAGGGTTCAAGTTAGAATGGGGGTCTCCTACTTGCTACCTTGTGAGATGTCAAAGTGCTGAACCTACCACTCCTTCAGGAAAATGGGTTGTTGTAGAGAAGAAATTAGATAACATAACTATAGTGTATTGGCTTGAGGTAAAATAAATATCACTACACGAGTGATACATATTTTTGTTAAAAATCACAGCATTGATATATGGTTAATTTATAATCAGGTTTAAACATTAGTAACAGGCAGGACCAATATTTGAACTTAGATTTCCAGAATCCAAGCTTTCCTTACTATGTAAGTACTTTAACTCCTGAGAAGGTATGTTACAGTACTAAAATTTCTGTCATGATGACAAATGACAGAAAATATTGTTGTTGTTGTTGTTAGGTGCCACAGAGCAGGGTCTGACACATGGTGATGCTATGTACAATAGATGAAACACTACCCAATACTGTGCCATGCCCAGCAATATTGTCAGTGTTTTTCTTCTATTCATAGCATTTTCAGTGGCTAATTATTTCTAGAGTGAGCTACTGGATCCTACTCTCAAGCATACAG
Source organism: Pedetes capensis (assembly GCA_007922755.1). Taxonomy (NCBI): domain Eukaryota; kingdom Metazoa; phylum Chordata; class Mammalia; order Rodentia; family Pedetidae; genus Pedetes; species Pedetes capensis. Next base: position 26,254 of record VMDO01016229.1, on the reverse strand, counting down.
CATCCAGTATTCCCAGATAGCCTTCCAGCCAAGGACTAACCACGCCTGACCTTGCTTAGCTTCTGAGATCAGATGAGACTGGATGCTAGGATTGTATGGCTGTAAACTCAGAAAATATTGTAGATATCTGACATTGGATATAATGGACAATATCTTTTTATTTATTTATTTCTGTTGCTTACTTTGTTGCTAGGCATATAAAATAATCAATATTTTATTTTATTATTAAGAGAACCCTGCAAGGAATCTTTGTTTATTATTCCCATTTGACAAAGTAGGTAGGGTTTAATTTTTTTAATGGGTATGTAGTTACTGAGCATATTAAGTGATGAAGGTGAAATCCACTTTTCAGAGCCCAAATTCTCACCAGACTATCTATTGTAGAATATGATGACCACTTTGTGATTGAAAAGATGATGTACTAAAGGGCAGTTGGGCTTGTTGATGATGAAAGAAACCCAGAATTTTTTGAGCATTGGCATTCAATAAGACAATTATTAAAACTTTGGTGCTGACTAAAATGATGAGGGCCATGTACTCTATGATATACATCACTGAGCTCCCTATTGTAAGACTCAGTCCAAACTGACTTTGGACTTTGATTATTTGGCAGGACAGAAACCCTAAAGGAAAATTTGTTTTTAGTAATTATAAAAAATAGTGTAAACCTTGCCTAGGATGTATATAATGCCTTACCATTGCCTTTTATCAATCTTTGAGAACATACTTCATTCTGTTTATAATAAACTCTACACTATACTTGGTGTGTCTCATTTGAATTCTTTCAATGGAGATCACAAGAATCAGGAAGGAAACAAGCATCCAGATCCAACTTCCAGTAAGAAAACCACTAGTGACTAAAAATTCATTGTGTCCTAGAAATCTATGGAGACTTCACAGAGGAGAGGGTATTATATCTGAGAATTGGGGGTGATTATTCACAATTCATCAGTCACAGGATGAGAAGAGATAGAGGTTGGTTATGTGTAAAAAGAAAGGGTCATGTTCATTATTTAATTATTATCTAGATCATATTTTTCACGTAGAAAGGATTCACTGATATCTGTGCCTGGAACTCTGTGACCACAGCCTCAATTTGGTTATGCTAGGTAAAGTTATTCAGAAAGAGCAAAGGCCTGACTATGAAGTTATTGTTGTTAAATGCCGTCAAGTCCAGTCTGGTTCATAGTGACCCTATGTACATCAGATTTCCAATTCTATATACCTGACTTTCTATTAATTAGCCATGTGGCCCCAAGGGGGCCATTTTACTTCTTAACACCAAGCTGGGTGCTGGGTGCACACATAATCCAAGAGACTTGCAAGGCTGAGGCAACTTCACAACTTAGTGAGACCCTATCTCAAAATAAGAAAGAAAGAAAAAGAAAGAAAGAAAGAAAGAAAGAAAGAAAGAAAGAAAAGAAAAAACAGCAAAATATGTTTGTGTTGCCACTTAAAAACTAGAGTTGGCCTAAGTTTTCAAAAAATCTGTTATTATCAGTGAATGATCTTCTATACCATGACAGAAACTTTTTTTCCCCCCACCAGCTTCAGCAGGTGAACATATGATCATTCAGCCCAGTTGTTGTCATAATTATGATAAATTGAACAAATGCTGAATGTTCAGTGGCCTCCAAACTCATGCTACCACCTGTGTGGTAGGGATCCTTCTGATAGTAGTTGAAGCTCATCCCACTGACCCACTTCCATTACTTTGAGTATTTTAGATATGAAATTTTAAGACACTTTATTAGGCCCATAAAGATTCAAAATAGGATATAGGCACACACAAAAACATAAATTTAGGAACTAATTTTTCTCCTTGATGAGCAAAATTTCAGAATACACAAAAGGGGCTTTCTACTGTGGAGCACCTAAATTATATTGCAGATTTCCTTGGAAGGAAAGCTTAGACAGTCACATCTCCACTAGCTTACATACTATCAAGGAAAAAAACACCCATTCAAACTATCTCAAGAAAAATGAACCAAATTATAATCATACATATTTGACATTGAACTATAATTAAACTATTGAGAAACTTGACATGGTTATTATGGAAATTTACCCCCTATTTCTGTCTCTTGTCCATAGCTAGGACACTCTTTCCTATTTCTCTAATTTTTCTTTCCCTTCTTCTTTTTCTAGAGTTGCTTTCTTTCTTTGATCCTTTCTTATAAATGTACCCTTCAAAATACCCTCAAGATACATGGTTCTAACTGTACTTTGAAACTTGTGGTTTCAGCTCCTACCCCCTGCTATCCATTGTTTAATCCCATAACTCAATATTGTGAGTTGTTCCCTGACATATTTATGCTGCGTCTTATATTTGCTTTCAAGAAAATCTGCTGGGGTACTTGTCAATTTCCTTTTCTCAGTGTCAATCACCATAATTTGTGGAGTTATAAATCTTGATGTCTTGTGAAAGAATGCATAGATCTAAGGTAAGAATGATCAGATTATGATACAAAACCAACTGGACAGTCGGGGAATCCCTGGGGTAAGAAACCACTCATGGCAAATGAAGATCGCAAACAGTGTCTGATACTCAGGACAAATGAGAAGCCAAGAAAATGTGCATTAGAAAAATTAAAAGTTGAGAATCAATCTATACTAATCTATTTCAATAAGCAGACCACATAAGAAAATAATAGATATTTTGGGGTAATTGGTTGATTAATTTTATAGTCCACCATGATTATACAGGTCCTATTTGTCTTTGTCCTAACCACAGTGTGAAAATAACTGAGAAATTTTATTCTTTTATTTGGCAATTATTTGTTGAGAACTTAATTTATACCAACCTTATCCTTTCCCATTATAGTATTTTTCTTCCATGAGATTTTCATGAAGTGACAATACAGCCTGTAAGTGAGTGCTGGGGATATTAATTACTTTACAGTGATACTATAATAACAGAAAGCTAAGGAGAGAAAAGAAGTTCACCTTGAACCAAGTAGCATGACTTCTGTTGCCCATTCTTTCTTCCCTCTTTCCTTCCATTTCATTTTCAACCTTGGCAACACCACCATCACCCCTAGGCTCTGGAGGATGACTAAGAGAGGTACACACAAAGCACAACAGAATACATGTGTATTGATAGCTGGGATTTGGCCTCCACTGTATTCTCACCAGGATCCCTTCATTGATTAAACTACATAGATCTAAATTTCAAAATCTGCATCTCAGCAATCTGAATAGTCTACACTTCATAACCTGAACCAAAAGCTAGACTTGAATTTGAAATTGTACCATTTCATTTGAAGAAAGTTGCATGCATAGTAATGAAGGAAAGAAAAGGTTAGAAAAAAATATTTAAATCAATTACCATGAAGCACACCTTTAGTGCCCAGATCTCAGGAGGCTAAGGTAGGGAGATCATGAGTTTAAGCCAGAGGCAGGCTGCACAACTCAGCAAGACCCTGTCTCAAAATAAAAATGAAAAAGGGTCTCAGGGTATGGCTCAGTAGTAGACTTCTTGCCTAACACGTGCAAGAGAGGCTTTGAAATCAACCATGCAGTATTGAAAAAAAAAAAAGAAAGAAAAAAGAAAAGAAGAAAAAAAAGAAAAGAAAAGAAAAGAAAAAAAGAAAAAGAAAAGTATTCACAAGGTAAGTTTACTAGAGCAACTATATTGGACTGATAGCCATCCAACAGGATTTTTAGAAGGAAGATCATCATCTTCCAATAAAAAGATGAGGTATTTTGAGGTATTTGCCAATAAGGAAATGAGATATAAGAAGATGAGATATTTTCAAGGGAGGTGGCTCTAGTGCAAAACCCTGAAGAGTGAATAGGACATAAATAATGAGAAAGAAGATGGCAGAAAATTCTAAGCAGGTAGAATTCTAAGAGAAAGGCATAAGGTGGCCACAACTCTGGGGAATTTATAGGACACAGAGAAGAGTTTAATTAATTGAAAGGTACATGAAGGGGGAAGTAACAGCAAACGTAATAGGAGCCCATGACATTTTTCAGTCAGAAAGAACAACGCTATTAAAGTTCCCCATCAGGAAGATTAATATGGGAACAAAGCATAAGATAAATACAACTGGGCAGAGATTGGAAGTAGAAACACCAGTGAGGAAGCCACTGAACAGGTACAAGTGAAAAAGAAGCAAGGACTGCTACTCAGGCAGTTTCAGATGGAATGCAGACAATGAATGGGGGATGTTTTATGAAGGCTGAAACTATTTCATTGGAAGCAAAGTCAGTGTTGTGGGCAAGGAAAAGTGAAAAAAAATGAGGCTAAGATGAGAATTTAAATTTGAAACCCTAAGAGGAATATTGTGTCATTACTTAGAGAGGGAAGGCTACGGAAGGGCTTGCAGTTTAAATTATATATTCAACCTTAAATGTAATGAGCTGAGAAAGTATGTAGAACACTCCACATAAGAGTTCTTATAGTATATAAGAAATGTAGAAATGTAGTTAAGAAGAGAACTTAAAGTTTCGACATCTCTCATACGTGTGATTTTTAAAGTTAAAGACTAGATTTTATTTGTATAGTCAGTGCAAAAGGACTAAAAAGCCATGAATAGTTCTGTAGGAAACACATATATTAAAGTATAAGAGTAAAGAGGAGTGAAAGGAGGATCCAGAAATAAGAAAGTATGAGTCACAGTGAAAAATGAAAAATATATGTTTATAGGTATTAGAGAACACAGAAATATTGAAGATGTTAAAGCATTAGAGAAAAAATATAATTCAAACCTATTATAACCTTTATAAAAGTCCTGTGTGGTTTGAACAGTGATGAAAAAAATGTCAGATTGTGAGAGTTTAGGAAATCTGTGGTTTCTGGTCTCCATGGTACATACCTGTAATTCCAGCCACTCAGGAGGCTGAGGCAGGAGAACAATCACAAGTTGGGGGGCAGGAGCAGCCTGTGCACCTCAGTGAGATCCTGTCTCAAAATAAAAAATTAAAAATTGAAAAAAAGGAGCTGAGGGTCCAGCTCAGTGTTTGAGTACTCCCTTGGCAAGTACAAGTCCATGTGTTCAACCTCTTCCCCAGGCAATTGGAAAAAAAGAGAAGAAATCTATGGTTGACAAAAAATACATTGCAAAATTTGATCAGCCCTCCACCTATAAAGGGCCCCAAAGAATAGAGATGAGAAACCTTCCATCATCAGGAAGTCTATGATTTTATTCACTATGTGCATTTGATTTGCCTTGAGTTTAGGCTCATATTCTTCTAAGCTGATGGACAATAACAGTACAACATTGATTTGTAAAATTCTTAAAATCTTATCTTGAATGTTCTAAGGTATTGGCAAAAAATGTCCTACAGGTCTTATCTATAGGAGACCAACACAGGGGTCAACCCCATTAGTAGAACTCTTGGTACTTCACATATAAAAACAAATCTCCTACGTGTTTTTGAGATAAAGTAAGTTTATTGCATTTTTTTCTGTTTGTAAAAGATATTGCTCTTTTTCTAACTTATGTTACTGGTGTTTCAACAGCTTGTTGTAACCAAACTCCAGTTTCAGTAGAGAATCTATTGCAGAGACATAGTGATAAGGATAGTAATGGTGATTGTGATAATTGCTACAGTCAGCAGATCACCTACCATGGTTAAAGTGTGTGAGGAAATTATTTATGCCTGCTGTTTTCATTTACTACTTGGTGAAGAAGGATGCTATACTTTTTCCAGAAAGTTTGTTACTTGGTGGGAACATCTCCCTTTGAGTATATTAGCCCTAAGTAAACTTGACATTATAGTAATACTTTTGAGCACTTTTCTTCTGAAGAATACTTGACAAACATTAGCTCATTAGTTCTTCAAACACTTATGAGAGTTTTTGAAGTATGTATTATTGGACATATTACTTTGTTATGAATGGAGGCCAGACCCCCATATAACTATTCTGAGGAAGTAGAGGATATTGGGAAAGCCAGGAATCTGTCCAGAAATATCTGTTTTAATGCTGTCATCTGATTGCAGAACCATATGTCTTAGTCTGAGGAACACTTAACTATGATGTAAGTAGTTATGTGAATGTTACAGTGTGTCCGAACTCTCATGGCATAATAATTTATTTCATTGGGATGTGTTATCTCACTCCATCCTCTGTACCCATATGCACACAACATACAAGATGAAAATTATCTTGGCATTATTTGATGACTTTAGTTTCTAAGTCTTCACTGATGGTTTAGGCATTACTGAGGCTCAGGCAGAAGAATAATCTCATCAGAAGCTGTGGAGGTCCCTTTCTTCCTGTCTCCTCCTTACTGACTGGGTTTTGTCTCCACCACTTTTAACCCCAGTTTTGGTTCAATAGAGAACTCAATGAAGTAAAAGTTTACAGGATATTGTAGCTCTCAATCTTTTAATACATTTTATTCACTTTTCACTATAAGACATAATACATAAACTTTCATATTACTTTACATATAACTTTTAAGGCGCATTCTTTTTTTGTGTGGTATTGAAGCATTGAGCCCAGGGCCTCATTGGTTGCTTTATAAGTATCCTATTACTGAGATGCACTCCTATCCCATTTTTTTAATGAAGTTAGTGTCTTGTTAAGTTATACAGGCTGCCTCTGACCTTGAACTCTCAATCCCCCTGCCTCCACCTCTCAAGTCACTGGGATTATAGGTGTGCATCATAACACCTGGCAAAGTGTAATCTTTCTTATACTTTATCAAAATTAACTTTTGTTATAATTTTTTCCCCAAGTAGTTTAAAAATTTCCACCCTCATGTTCATTACTAAACTTCATTTCTGGTATTGTATTTGTCTTCCAGCTTGATATAAAACCAGTCTTTCCCTACCTTATCTGGGCCCTAGAACTTGGCTCATCTTCTTCCTGTATCTCTCACAAAAAAGAAAAATATCATTGAAACTTCACATTATTTGTTGGTAGTATGTACAATCTCTTCCTTCCTTTTTGTACTCATGTCCAGTATTCAATTCAAGCCCATCATAATATTCTCCTAGTTTAAATTCAAAGTACTTTACCATGGTTAGTTAATCACACTGTATATATAATTCAGTGGGAATAACTGTATTGTTCAAGCAGATACAGAGACGGTAAGACAGAAGAGGGGAAGAACTGACTGACTTTCTAAGGATTTAGGGTTAGGTCAACTGGTATCTGAAAATTCATCACTTTCTCACGTCTTTCCCATGCTGATGGCTAGTCCCTGTAATATTTGGGATATCAACCAGTGATGGAGAATTCTAACAGCCATATGTAAAATAAATAAATAAATAAGTAAGTAAATACATCATAAAAAACTACCGAAATCCCCCAAGAGCCATTGCTACTATAATCACTAACATAACTAAAACCATGAAGCCGGAAATATAGATGTTACTGGTTTTGAAAATTACCCAGATTCCCATTAGCAGCACCCAAGGCCCACGTGAGCTCTCCAGAGTTAGAGAAGAATGACTAGGAGGCATTCAGTTCTTGTTGTAGATGTGAGGTGGTATGAATTTCAGCATTTTTTTTTCTATTTTCTTTTTCTTTTCTTTTCCTCTTTCTTTCTTTCTTTCTTTCTTTCTTTCTTTCTTTCTTTCTTTCTTTTTGTATCTTCATTTCAAGAGGTTGCATATGATCAGGAAGCAATGGTACTATAGGAAGAACTGGAAGCTGCCTTGATGGGACTGGCAAAATACAAGGCTCCAGGCATTTATGGAATACCAATTGAAATGTTTCAACAAACAGATGCAGCACTGGAGGTGCTAACCTGTTTATGCCAAGAGATTTTGAAAACAGCTACCTGGCCAACTGAGTGGAAAAGATCCATATTTGTGCCTATTTCCAAGAAAGGGGATCCAACTGAATGTGGAAATTATCAAATGATACCATTAATATCACATGCGGGCTGGGATTTAGTTCAGTTGGTAGAGTGCTGTGCTACAGTCTCTGAGGTCCCGAGTTCAATTCCCAGCACTGAAAAAATGGGAGAAGGACCTGGCAATCCCCTCCCAAGGCAATCCCAAAATAGTCTGCCATTGAAAACCCTATGAGGGTCACTATGAGTCGGATACTGACTCGACAGTACTTAACAACAACAACAACAAATATCACATGCAAGTAAAATTTTGCTAAAGATCATTCAAAAATTACTGCAGAAGTATATAGACAGGAAACTACTGGAAAATCAAGCCAGATAAGAGGTTGTAGAACCAGGGACATCATTGCTGATGTCAGATGGATATTAGCCAAAAGAAGAGAATACTACAAAGATAGGAATCTGTGTTTTATTGACTATCCAAAGGCATTTGACAGTTTGGATACAACAAATTATGGATAAAATTGTGAAGAATGGGAATACCAGAACACATAATTTTATTTATGAAGAATCTGTACATGGACTATGAGGTACTTGTTCCAACAGAACAAGAATACTCTGCCTGGTTTAAAGTTGAGAAAGATGTGTGTCTGGGCTGTATCCTTTCACTGTACCACTTTAATCTCTACGCTGAGCAAATTATCCGAGAAGCTGGACTTTATGAAGAAGAACATGGCATCAGGATGGGAGGAAGGCTCATTAGCAATCTGTGTTATGCAAGTGCCACAACTTTGCTTGCTAAAATTAAAGAAGATTTGAAGAATTTACTAATGAAGATCAAAGAACACAGCCACAGTATGGATTGTGCCTCAACATCAACAAAACACACATCCTTACAACTGAGTCACTATGCAACTTCATGATGAATGAAGAAACGATTGAGGTTGTCCAAGATTTTGCTTTACTTGATTCTATAATCAACACCCATGGAAACAGCCAT
>VMDO01016229.1:0-12500 GCA_007922755.1 Pedetes capensis | reverse complement strand
TATTTCATCTTACCACAATTTAGACAGATTGTTCTGTCTTTTTAATAACAAATGCAGGCCCTTTTTATTTCCCATACCTACTTTATCAGATATATAAATTAGATGTATTATATTAAATTATTGTTGTTATTAGGTGTCATGGAGCTGGGTCCGATACATAGCAACCCTAAGGCAAACACAAAGAGCACTCTTTATGACTCTAGCTTTTTATATTTACCAAGTGGCACTATCACTTCTGCTATGCTCCTTCCCTCCAAAAAATAGATGCAAAACTTCAAATATTATTTAGAGAAAATTTGCTTTTTTAAAAAAATTGCATGTACTTCAAACCCTAAAATAGTTATGAGATTGGTATATTAACATATTGTGTCTTTTGATAAAACTTACTTTTGTAAAGTATGTGAACTCTATAAACTTTATTCCTGAGTGAAAGGAGGATAACAGTAATTTCAACATTTATAGGAGTTTGTATAAAATGAAGTGCTTCCTACTATTTGAGAGCTGTTCCCTGGTCATTGTAAAGAAAAGTGTGTGTGGTAGAATCTTTGCCCTCTGTAATACACAGCACCATTCCTTTGTCAAGGTCTTTCATTTGAAAATAATGCGCATCCAAGAGTTTGAAGAACTAAATCTATTAAGAATATTTATGCCAGAGAACTATCACTAAACACCTTCATTCACTCATGTAATGAGATTGGCATCACGATAAAATTCTTGTCTTGTAAGATAATGATCTTATGGCTTTTTCTGGCTCTTAAACCAAAGATAATTGGGTTAATCTCTGTGGGAAGTCCATCTGTTTCCAGTAAACCATTTTAATTGTGGATGACTTTATTTCAGAAATGTGGAAAAAGGTCTTGCCACTTGCTTCCTGATGCTGGGAAATACAGGAATGCATGTCAAATTTCAAAATGTAGATTTGTGAAAAACACAGGTGCTACAGTGAAATCGTCTGTCTGCAAAGACTGTGATGCCAGCAATATTTTATATTTGCTGAATGTTTTTCATTAAGAATTTAAACATTAAGTTTCTGACATTAATAACCATTAATAGTTGTGCAATGTTCCTGGGACAAAGACAGAGAAAAGTATTAATATTTAACAATAACATTAGGTTGTTTATAGGCAAATTTGTAAAACTAAGTATATAAAGTTGAGTTTGCAAGTCTTCCATATATTTTGTATTAAGTGTAGCATTTGGTCATAATGTGGTATATTCTAATTGTTTCCCATGTAAGAACCAATTAGTCTGACTCAATTTTTTAAGTTCACTGAAGATGAAGAACAAGTATAAGCCTTCTCTTTTAGAGTCCACAACTGCTAGGCACATGTTAGATGCTTATATTAAAATAATATAATAATATATTAAAATATATATTTTATATTTTATATTTATTTATAATAATATATTAAAATATATTTTTTCTGAATAATGGGTTACTTTATATTTGTTAAATAAAAAATAATTTTTTTCAAATACAATTAATTTTATATGGTAAGTTAGACATAATTACCACAAACATTTGCTCATTTTATGTTTTCTTTCTATATATGCTAGAATACTATTGATTGGAAAGACACTCTGTGTGTGTGTGTGTGTGTGTGTGTGTGTGTGTGTGTGTGTGTTTTATTGCTTGATGTTAGGTGCCCTCAAGCCTGGTCTGACTTATAGTAACCCTAGGTACAGCAGGACAAAGCCCTACCTAACACTGTGAAATGTACATACACTTTTTATATTTGAGTCCTAGGAATAGCAGAGAAGCACTGACAATAGTGCTGGGCATGGTATAGTGTTGGTGAGTGTTTCATTCTATTGTACACAGGATCACTATTAGTTGGACCTGACTTGACAAGACCTAACAACAACATATTTCTTTTCATTTTGAGTCATGTCACATCAGCAAAAGGAGGTCCCAGGGGCTTACTCTATTCCCGTCATTAAAGAGAAAGACTTTGAAGAGGCAACTCACCCCCAATCATTTCTTGAATTCCTTCCAGCCAGGGGTGGGAAGGCTCATTTTCCAGCACACATACGCACACACACATTCTTTCTCTTTCAGACTCTATATCTTAACTAATGACTCAATTCTTAGCACTACCACTTACTAGTAGGAGCAACCTGGTGAAATTAGTGCTATTGTCAAAAGAGCTCATTGCATGGATCAAACATCATGTGTATGTAGATAGTTCTATAGTCAGGTATCATTTTACAGTGATGACTACAGAGAACAATATCCTTTGTGCACAGTCTTTTGGTTTCAAACAATCACTGAGGATGTCCCTTCTTTTCCTATTCCTTGTCTAAATGGGAAGAAGCTAGATCATGAGGTGTGCTTCTGGTTCTTGGTATAGATTATCAGTAGATTCCATTTTGCAAGAAGCAGATTCTGCCCCAGTAAAACAGATATATTCCTCACTTTTTACAGTCAGAAAGAATCCTATGTTCTATATTCCTCATTTTCCAGTTTTGAATGTAAAATCTAGGAAATATGATCTGCTGGCTGCCACACAATGAATACTTAAGGCTTCCACAGAAGACAATGAGAGTGAGCTTTTCATATGAGGACACCAATCCCATTAGTGGTGACTCTAATCTCTACCTCCTAATGGTTACTTGTTTTTTCTTTTTTTTCAGTACTAGGCACATTGAACCTAGGGTCTTGAAAATGCTGGGCAAGGGCTCTTCCATTGAGCTGCACCACTAGCACCTCCTTTTAGTTATTTTGAAACAGATTCTCACTAGCAGGGATTACTGGCCTGTGCCCTGAGGGCCCTACTTCTTAATACCACCATCTTGGAGTTAGGATTTCAACATATACATTTTGGGGGGGACACAAACATTCAGATCATAGCATTTGTATTCTCTGTGAAGAATATGGCTGTTCTAGCTACGTTATATGTGGGAGAAGGATGTGGAAATCCACTCCCAAGGCAATCCTGAAACAATCAGCCACTGAAAACACTATGAGGGTTGCTATGAGTCAGGCATGACTCAACGACACCTAAAAACAACAACAAAGCTATCTTATATAAGTGGAATCATACAATTTTTGTCTTCCCATGTTCTGCTTTATTTCAGTTAGAATAATATTCTCAAAGTTCATTCACATTATCCAATGAATATGTTTACAAAGCGAGGAAGTCAAATTTTAGTTTCTAAATTCCCCTGCACAGTCAGAATGGAGCATATAGGCTAATCTAGAGAGGTCTTCTCATAGGCTGTTATGATGCTTGTGGTATAAATTAATTATGTAGTCTTGATGAGGATGTAACAGTGGAGGTAATGGGAAAGCAGTAGATTCAGCAGGTATATTGGAAGAAACTACTGTCTTCAATGAGCTTACCATCTCTATGTGGAGCATCAGACAAACTCAAAGCATAATAATGCTACTTTAGCATAAGATTTTGGGCTGGGATTTAGCTCAGTTGGTAGAGCGCTACACTGCAGTCTCTGAGGTCCTGAGTTCAATTCCCAGCACCACAAAAATGGGAGAAGGGCCTGGCAATCCACTCCCAAGGCAATTCCGAAACTGTCAGTCATTGAAAACCCTATGAGGGTCGCTATGAGTCGGATACCGACTTGACGGCACATAACAACAACAACAACAGCATAAGATTTACAAGTCTGTGCACACATACATAGAGTTTAATACAAATATGACAGATGAATGGGCAAGCAAAGCCTAGTTCAGATGTGAAAGCTGGTCATGAAGTACGTGATAATGAGAGAACAGGAGCAGGCAGCACAAGCAAACATTAAACTCTAACATCTAGATGAGACTGATGATGGCTAAAGAAGCTCCAATAAGGGAAACATAAATGAGACATGGAACAATCATGGGGACTTCCGAAGTCATTTGATTCTGTTTAGGAGATCATGGCTCAAGGATTTATTTGGGGAAAAACAGTTTATCCCCAAAATGCAAAGTCAAAGTGTTAAGAAAGTGGTAAACTAGCCCAAGACGAAAAATAAAACTTTAAAAAACAGATAACTTTCTCAAGGAAAGAAAGGCAACGTTTCTACATTATATTTAGACAATAATAAATAACACAAGAACAGAAAATCTATTTATTGAAAGACAATACTTCTCTCAATTTATCCCCAGTACGTTGTAAAGTGGTTAAGTTAGACACTCTTTCACCCTGAAATGACTCCATGGAGATGAGCAGAAATCTTTTAATTTGGAACAATGTCCCCAGCTCAATGTGAGGACATGTTCCCATTTGCTAACCAAGCCTATTGTATTTGAAGGTCTAGAACAAACAGCCAGAAAATAAACGTTTTCTGTAATGTGCTGGAAAACTCACATCTGACAGTCAAAGAGCTGAATCTACTTCACACTGCCAGGAAAATTGCATTAGTATATGGAGCAACTAATATCAGTAGGTGAAGGAGATAAGTAATGAGGCAGAAAAAGAACAAGAAGAACACAGGATTTACAAAGCAATCCATGGGGAGACAAGATATTGATTTGAAATTACAGTTGATTACACTGGTAGGGGGCAAAAAAGGCAGTATTTTCTTAGATGTTGTGAACAAGTGACATTTCAAAGCACTTTTCATGTATTTGAACTCAGACCTCTCATTGGGCTCCACATAGGCACAGGGAAAGGGGAGAGAGATAATTGCATGAGGTCAGATCTATTTGTTTAGGAAAAAAAAAACATTTCTAGTTAAAAATCTCCATTTGAGGCTTGAACAACTACATGTAAAAATATATTTCCTTAAGGCCACACCATTTTCTTTTGTTTTAAACTTCAGTTTCCCTATTACTTCATTTAATTCTTCATCAATCAACCCACTACTTACTGAGAAATTACTTTTTGGCTATATACACACTGGAGCAAACAAAGTACCAGGATCCAGCAGATTACTAAGGACACTTCCATAGAATGGAGCACAGAATACAATATTATAAGTCAAGCAAATCATAAGAAAACAAGTGATATAAGACTTTAAAACCACTGTGATCTGATGAGATCAAATATATTATAGACCAAGTGGGTCATGAAGAGTGGCGTAAAGGGTAACATTCTTCCAGGCACAAAGGAGTAAATGTGCTTTCAGGAGGACAAACTTGAGCAAGGAAATAATTGCCATGTTTCTGAGGGCCAGCACAGGGAAGGTTTATTGGAATCAAACAGTTCTTTTAGGGAAGTCCTGGCTAGAAATGTAGAATGAAGCTCTGTGAATGTATTGCTGACTCTCAGGCTATAAAAATTGTAAATTTTTTTGTTATAAATATGTGGGGGTCCCCATGACATTTGAGAAAGCTAGAGATTTAATGAAATGTGGTGTTCTAGTAAGATTGATTAATGGGAAAGGAGGAGGTTGGAAGAAAAACTCTAGTCAAACTGACAAGATTAGCTACCTTGGCAATGACCCAGTGCAAACAAATAGAGTTAATTTATGGTAAACTCAGCAAAGTTAGAGAAAGGAGCAGACAGTTGGAACCATTAGAGGTTGTCCCACCTTCTCTCTGCTGGTGGGCTCAGACTAGATGGGTATAGTAGCCTGTCAGAGATTTGCGCAGGAATTCAGGATTCTGAAGAAAAAGCTTGATAGGATATGGGTGGGAAGTAGAAAAACGGAAAGAACCGACAACCCAAGAAAACCCTTACATGCTACACAATAGAATGGTCCCTCTCTTGTTGTTGTTGTTAGATGGTTCCTTTGGAGCTTCGCAATCATAAGGACCTGACAACAGAGTCAACTGAATGTGGGGAGGTCAGAGGTTCAGTCTAGCAGGCCATCTTTCAGTGATGGCAGAAGAGGATTAGAGCTGTGTTTAGACAAAGGATTGGTTTAATTTGTGCAAATGGAAGCCAGTTGCTGAAGCCAGCTTTTTCCTGGGGACACCCAATACCTCAAAAGCCTCTCTATGTGGTTGCCATTCATTAGTTAAAACACATACCTAATTAAGGGCGTTGATTCCACAGAGAAGGATACTGGTGGGTTAAGTTAATGAAATTCTTTCCTGAGAGATAGATTTGGCTGCCGGGGGACCTAGTATTCAGGAGGACCAAAATTATTCTCAAACCTAACTTTACTTTAGGACTACTTCAGAGGCTTTCTAAAAGATGATGGTAGGTCCTCCCCAAACCAATTAAATCAGAGTGTTTGGGGTTGGGGCAGCATTATTATCATTATTATTTTTAATTGCACAGGTGATTCAAAGGGGCTTACAAAGATTCTAGATTCATATTTGTTTCAACATGAATTGGTCATGTCATTCTTACTTTGATACCTGTCAGGAAGGGAGATTACTCAGAGTCTCAAGAGATAGACTCAGAAGGCTGTGTTTTTGAGAAGGACTGTGTTTTGAAAACTACTAGCTGAGATAGATGTGGATTCCTTAGAACATCTCTATTGGACAGGTAATAAGTAAGTTCTGGAAAGGTTCCTTAAAATGAGATGTTCCTCTGAGTATTTATTTTGGGATTCAGTAAAAGTAAAGCAAGATTTAAAATTCTGCCCTGAAAAAGTATCATAGTATCACTGGGCAAGGAAATGACATCCTGATTATAATTTGCTTCCTTTTACTACAAAAGAGTTTTCCCTAAAGCTGCCACATGTTTTGAATAAATGATGACTGAAATCCTTGCAGTCCTGAAGATATTAGTGAACCTAAACCTAGTGATGTATCTACCAGTGTTGTCACCTCCAGACATTTATTTAACATGGTTTACAAATAAGGCATGGAGACAAGCCCTCAAGACATCATGTGTGTGAAGCTCAATCATGTCCTAAGGGATATTAGTCACATTAAGAAAGAATGTCAAATTGAGAAAATACAATTTTTCTAACTCTTTACAACATTTCAGATATGGAAATTGAAGTTAAAGAATTGGTTTATTTAGCTATTGTTGCCATTTTATATGAACAGTACTTGACATTTCACTTAATCTTATATCCCCTGTAAATATAGCCTTTCAATGGAATAAGGACCCAGCAACCCACTCCCCCAAAGCAATCACCCATTGAAAACCCTATGAATAGCAGAGAAGCACTGACAATAGTGTTTCATCTGTTGTATATGAGTTGGACACTGACTCAATGGCACCTAACAATAATAGGTTAATAGGTTAACAATAGTGGTTAAGGCAAAAAGAAAAAAAGTCATTTCTATGTAATTGTGGTTTAAAAATGTATAGTTCTCATTCTTAATAAAGACATAATAATAATCTAATCATTTTGACTAGTATATTCAGCAATCTCTTGGTACATCTGCCTTTATTATTGTGAAAACAGGGAACTCAAGAAGAGCCTATGCAATTCACCTCATGAATCATTTTGAAGTTTTTTACCTTTATCATATTTATATTCATGTAATTTTTCTGTCATGGAATCAAGTTTTTCATTCACCATTTTTTACCCACTATTTACATACCAAGAATTTGTAAACTTGTTACCTTGTCTTTATCCAATCTCATTTTCTTTGCCTGTGCTTTTTTGCATGCTTCAATCACCTTCTCCTCCCCACATGGTTAGTAAACGATCTCTTATAATCATGAAGACACTTAATGGTCAAATATTTTATATTTACTGCCCACTGGAATCTAAATCATTATCATTATCATTAACCAACTGCTCTGAACCAGGAACCAATCTGGTGCATATATTGAGCAGGAAAAAATGATTCCCAGTCATGGGCAGTGGCCAGTGGCCAGATGCGCTCAACAAAAAGGAAGACAAGATGGTTGGACAGCAGCCTGGCAGCCAGGAGGGAGGAAGTTTCTGCCTTTTTATTTGAGCTCCCAAGGAGTTGATGCAAATTTATGGATAATGTTCAGCCAGAATTTGGTTAAACGGATACCAGAAAACAATGCCAGTCATTTGGAATTGATTTATCCAATCTGAGGTGACTATATAGCACTGCCAAAACATTTACCAATCAGATGAACTTCCTGTCCCAAGAATAAATATGATATAAGCTTCCATTGCTCATTTTGAATTCTGTATATAAAAAGTTTTTAAATGATGAGGATCACAAATACTCTCATGATTTGTTATTGTATTTGAGCTTTGTTTCAGATGTGGTTTACGATTAGATCACTTACTGCAGAGAGTCATTTTTGTATAGACAACCAAGAGGAAGAGTTAGTTAAGTATGAGGCAAAGCAAAAATGCTACAAATTTTCTTCCTTTTCTTACACACATCATCTTCACTTTATCCCATGTCTGTAGGTTCCTAAAGAAATGCATGGGTGTGCATGTTTGCATGTACTCATGTATTAATAGATTTTTAAAAGAAGAATCATCTCTTTTGTGAATCACTGGATATATTTTTATTTTTTTGCTTTGATGTTTTAGTGTTTTTCTTTTTCATAAGACATGATCCTTTTTCAGTTCAGTAGAGATCTACAGAAACTCATGCTAGACACTGAGCAAGTGTCACATGGATGTCTAGATGCTATGAATATCACATGAACAGAATGTAAATAACTGTATAATAACTATATAAATGACTGTATGACTTAGTTATATAAATCACTGCATAATAGCTATATAGATAACTATATTACTTATCCTTTCCAAAGCATTTACATATGAGATAACTCATGCATATAATTCATATTTCATATTATCCTTATGACTGAGAAAGAGTGCCCCATAATGGACAGATTATTGCCTGTATCAGTGAGCTTGGGCCTTGCTATTGGCCTTACTGACACCTAGATTGAACATATTTTATCCATTCTGAATCTCATATTGAAATCTGATTGTCATTTTGGTTGCACTTTGGTGATGAATTTAAGAGGTGTTTAAGTTATTTCAAAGGTTTAAAGTCTCACAAGAGTGAGTTAATCTTCCTGCTGGTAAATGAGTTCTCCTTTTTGTGAGACTGGATTAATTGCTCTGAGACTAAGTCATTTAAAGTGAGGGGACACCTGTTTTATCTCTTTCAACACGTGCCCTCTTGGCATTTTGCTATCTGCCATGAGTTGAGGCTACACAGGGCTCTTACCAGGGGATGAGTAGATGTTGTAGATCTTGTTTCATGCTATCAGACTTCCTAACCTCCAGAAAGATGAGCCAAAACAAACCTCTTTCATTATAAATTACTCAGTCTCCAGTGTTCTGTTACAGTAATAGAAATGGACAAAGACAGGTCTTGCAGGCAAAGTCCTGTAGACTAGGTGGCTTAAACAATGCACACTTAGTTTTCACAATTATGGAGGGTGAGAAGTCCAACATCAAGATCCTGATGGCTTCATTGGTTAATTAGGGCCATTTTCCTAGTTTGCAGATTGACATAGTGTTATTTCTTCACGTGCGTCTTCCTTGGTGGATGAGGGTAAAGTGAGAGAGATCTTGTTTCTCTTCCACATTCTTAAAGAGCATTAATTCCTTCATGAGAACTCCACAGCCAAGACTTAATCTAACTCTATCAACCAAAGGCCCCACTTATAACTACCATCACATTGGGAATTAGGGATACATGTTACAAATTTTTTAAGATACAAAGATTCAGTCCTTAACATCATCTTAAGATCAAAAGATGAGAAAACTACCTATTTGATCTTGGGAAAGAGCTATTCCTCAGGAAACATGGATGTCAAGTTCACTCTATTTGTCTATGGGTAAAGGTACAAAAAAATTAGGAACATCTGTATTTAAAAAAATAAAGGAGCAAATGTACAAATGCATATTAAATATTTTAAATAATAAAAAGTATAAAGCATGATTGCTGATAAGCATACATTTTTCCAGTAGGCTAGGGAACACTATCAACTTCCACTTGTATCCCATATTTTTCACTCTTAGATAAAACAGCTGTACTACACTCCATAATTGAGACTGAACAGAATGACAAGCATTCCCTATCTTTGTTCAAAACCTAGACACTAAAGTTGGTATCATAGTGAGAAGGAAGTCTGTGTGGGGTTTATGTGTGTGTAAGTGTGTGTGTGTGTTTTGTTTGCTTGCTTGTTTTCCTTAGCTTTTCTCATCCATTAGAGGATCCTTTCCAAACAGAAAACCAAAGACTATTTTGTTATCTGTTTTGCAGTTGGGTAACTGAGGAATTGGATGAATAACTGGTTAGTATACTCGGTACTCAAATTTGAGCTCCAGCTTGCTAAAAATAATGGGAGGGGATCAGTTCTTCACTCAGGCATTTGAAAAATTAACAGAGAACACTCTGCATCAAAGTAGACAGTAGAACACTCTGCATCAAAGTAGGTGCTGAAATGATCCCCTTGCACAGAGAGGATAGACTCAACCCAAAAACCGGCTTGAGATGTCAAGACTGAGGTCTGCAGATACACATTAATTAGTTAAGGAAAGGTTATCCACTACATAATGAGGTTTCCTGGGGAGAACAGAGCAGGTTTCTCAAGCTGGTGTGAAGATGGCTTGAGTGAGCAAGAAAATGAGAGTGGTTTAGAGTGCTTCTTGTGACTAGTGAGTAGGGCCACCATGAAGAATTCCATGTGGGAGCAGGAGTTTCTGTGCCTGGCGTCTCCTGTCTGTATCAAAGGAGAGAGCCCCCAAATTTTCTTCTCAGTTTACTCAGACATTTGGTAGAAGAAAAGGGAGGAGAGAGGCTTAAAAGCTGTCAGAAGTCAAAGACCACAAAAATGAAGTGAAAATCTTGATTACAGACAGTTAGATTCTGTTCCTCAGAAGGCTTAAAATATACTTGTCATTACAAATCATGGGTAAAAATTTAAAATAAGAAGCAATGTAGGTAATATCAAGTCAAATTAGATTAATTATCAAAATATATTACAGATAATCGATTATATAGGGGCTTTAAAGGTAGCCAAATTGTGAGCTAGGATGGTCAGAAAATATTACAAAAAATACATAAATTAGAGCTTGAAATATGGTTACTGTTTGAGTTGGCACAGGAGACTAGTGGGAGAATATTCAGGTGAAATGCCCTTCTCAATTCCTGTTAAAACCATATCCATTTTTCTTTCTTTCTTTTTTTTAAGGTTTAAGTATATACAGTACACACACCTAGAAAAAAATCAGCTTTGAATAAAGTTTATGATAGAATATATGGCCAGCTGTGCATAGAATGTTCAAACAGAGACAAAGAAAAATACATTTTAACATTTGAATTGAGTATTTATTATTTTTATGATTTCTTACCTTTTTTTCTCTGTTCAATTTTCCCTTTGCGCATTTGTTTGGTGATTCTCACAGATAGGTGGGAAGGTGCGTAGGCATAGATGTATGTCCAAACCATAAAGTAGCTTTCCCTGGGGTCAAAGCAAATCACTGCATAAATCAACATACATGAGAATTTCACAGTCTCCCGGCCTCAGGAGGACTTTTGAAAACTGACATGCTGGAGCTTTTCAAGTCGCCTTTGTATAATTTTCAGGGTATTCTCAGCATTACTCCCTCACTACTTTCTACAAAAATGTTAGTAACTTCAGACAACAGTTTTCGCCTTTGAAACTTTTGGATATTTTTCCACCCACAGCTTTGTTTTTGAACCTCAACTGCCACAAGCAGCCTTATAAACTGTATTGGCAGAGCCCAGGGAGTGCACACCCTGGGTAGGCCAAATACGAAGGAAATTTTGCTAAAGAAATCTCCTGGTAGGCTCCCCCACCCTACACTGAGGATTTGGAAAGGCCTCAGAACTCCTCCTGCTTCTTTCAAAAACTAAGCCCACAGGGCCTTGAACAATTTGTACAACACAACAAAAGGAATTAAGATAAAAACTCCATATACCCTCCGGCAGGGTTTTATGCATTCATATACTACTTCAGTGGGCATTCTATAGCACTATGGGGGGAATTGAGGTGCAAAAAGATTCTTTCCTTGGTTTTATTTATTTATTTATTTGCTTATTTATTTATTGAGAATCAATTCCATTTTTTAGGTGCTCAGTAGAAAAAGTATCTTAAAAGAAATCCCAGCTTCGTTTAATTTTGGATGATCAGTAGAACCTTGAGGTGGAAACAGGTAATGGGATTCAAAGGAATAATCTGATTAGAACCCTGTCGATGAGAAAATGCTTCATTTTTGAAGAGACTCCTCACACTTGGAAACTCACAGTACTTCCAGTCTTTTCTCTGTACCTGGATGACAGTGGCTATAGGGCTGTTAGAGTTCATTCAACACATATTTATTGGCACTTGATATTTGCTATTCTATTTCTTAAGAACACAAAATTTAATATGACATTCTTTGTTGTTTCTGTTTTCAGAAAGCTCTCAATGTGATGTGGAAAATGGTTTTATGAAAAGATAATTGTAAAATAGTTTCATAAATGTAATGAGGAATCTGGGTTGGCAGGGAGAGGAAGTCCATGAAGAATGAAAATTTACCAAGATGATGTTGTTGTTGTTGTTAGGTGCCATCGAGTCGGTATCCGACTCATAGCGACCCTCATAGGGTTTTCAATGGCAGACTGTTTCGGGATTGCCTTGGGAGTGGATTGCCAGGTCCTTCTCCCATTTTTGTGGTGCTGGGAATCGAACTCGGGACCTCAGAGACTGCAGCGCAGCTCTCTACCAACTGAGCTAAATCCCAGC
>VMDO01016228.1:0-48482 GCA_007922755.1 Pedetes capensis | reverse complement strand
ACAATCAAATGCTTTTGCGTAGTCAATAAAACATAGATAGACATCTTTTTGATATTCTCTGCTTTCAGCTAATATCCACCTAACATCAGCAATGATGTCCCTAGTTCCCCGCCCTCTTCTGAATCCCGCTTGATTTTCCGGTAATTCCCTGTCTATGTATTGCTGCAGTCGCTTCTGAATGATCTTTAGTAGAATTTTGCTGGTGTGTGATATTAATGATATTGTCCGATAGTTTACACATTCAGTCGGATCCCCTTTTTTGGGAATAGGCACAAATATGGATCTCTTCCAGTCAGTTGGCCAAGTAGCTGTTTTCCAAATCTGTTGGCATAAACATGTTAACACCTCCAGTGCTGCATCTGTTTGTTGAGACATCTCTATTGGTATCCCATCAATTCCTGGAGCTTTGTGTTTCACCAGTTCTTTCAAGGCAGCTTCTACTTCATCCTTCAACACCATTGGTTCCTCTTCATATGCAACCTCTTGGAATGGTTGGTCATCTACCAATTCTTTCTTGTATAATGACTCTGTGTATTCTTCCCATCTTCTTTTAATGTTTCCTGCATCATTTAATATTTTCCTGTAGAATCTTTCACTATTGCCACTCGAGGCTTGAATTTTTTCTTCACTTCCTTAAGCTTGAGAAACACAGAGCATGTTCTTCCCTTTTGGTTTTCTGCCTCCAGCTCCTTGCACATGTCATTATAATATTTGTTTTTGTCTTCTCGAGCTGCCTTTTGAAATCTTCTGCTTAGTTCCTTAACTTCCTCATGTCTTCCTTTTGCTTTAGCTGCTCGACGTTCAAGGGCAAGGTCCAGTGTCTCTTTGGACATGTAATTTGGCCTTTTCTTCTTTTCTTGTCTTTTTAAGAAATTTTTGCTTCCTTCTTGAATGATATCTTTTATGTGCCTAACCAGAGACAGCACTTATTCTTTAGAGGTAAAAGTAGGTTTTAAATTGATGCTGTTATCTGTTTGAGGAATTTTGCATCATGTGAATAAGCTTTCCAATTTATCATCTCAGATTAGGGTCTGAATTTTTAAAAGGAAATACAGGGATTGAATTCAGTTCTTGCCCATCAGTATTGTTGTTGTTGTTGTTGTTAGGTGCTGTCGAGTTGGTATCCAACTCATAGCGACCCTCTGTACAACAGGGGAAACACTATTGTCAGTGCTTTTCTGCTGTTCACAGGGTTTTCAATGGCAGATTGATTTTTGGGAGGGGGTTGCCAAGTCCTTCTCCCAGCCTACAGCTTCTGGTGTTCCCAGGTGGTCTCCCATCCAGGTACTAACCAGGCCCGACCCTGCTTAGCTTCTGAGATCTGATGGGATCGGATGCCACATGGCTACAGCTTACAAAATAAGTTGTGTAATACTGATGGTTTTCAACATAGGAAGAGAAACTGAGGCAGGACACAGGAGTTTTTTTCGCCTCATTGTGTCTTATTTAGGGGAGAAATGAGGCAAACACTCAGGGTGAGGGGCCCAGAATGAATGTATAGTTCCTTTTTCAAGGATTGTGGTTTGGTGGGGTCTCAAAGACACATGTATCCTAAATGCTCCCCAGGGAATGGAGTTGTACCTTGTCCTGTGTGTGGACACTGCAGCAAGAACTGGCAGGGCATAGGGGGCATCCAGAGGAAGCCTGGCAGTGGTCCTGGAGGGCACGCTCTGTCTCCCCCACTGCAGGCCGCACACCCCTTCTGCCCCTGGCACACACAGCCTTCCACGTGGTTCCTATTGCTCAACCAAACCCTGCCCAGCGCACGGGGAGACCCGGCTTCCGGTACCAGGAGTGACGCGGGCTTATGAACAACCCAGGCGGTCGCTGATATATGATGTGAATGGGAAGAAGCCTGGACAAGAAGGCCGGGAGGATTACTGAGCACTCCGTTTCCAATTTCCTGCCTCCCTCACTTTGCCATGTGCCTGTGCCTGGCTTTAGATCAGCCGTGGTGGGATATGCCTGTAGGTGAGTGGGTTGGTTGGAGTATCGACCTGAAGTAGCACACTTAAAAACTTTAATTTCTACAACACTTCTGCTTTGTGTCATGAACTCATACATCAGCTCAGACAAAAGGTGAGTTTGGCTCTGGTGGTATGTTGTTGTTAGGTGCCATCGAGTCAGTATCCGACTCATAGCGACCCTCCTAGGGTTTTCAATGGCTGACTGTTTCAGGATTGCCTTGGGAGTGGATTGCCAGGCCCTTCTCCCATTTTTGTGGTGCTGGGAATTGAACTTGGGACCTCAGAGACTGCAGCGCAGCGCTCTCCCAACTGAGCTAAATCCCAGCTCCTGGTAGTATGGCCTAACACAATTAAGGATATCCAATTCCAGACGCAATAAATACCTGAGTATTTACCCCATCTATAACCTACACACTTAACTATGACACCTATTTGTTTTCTTTCATCCTTTCAGGTTTTTGATGAAGAGTACATCATGCAAAATTGTGGCTTCCAGAGGGAATGGGACCCTCGTTGGTTCCTAGGTTCGCAAACATGCACAACGCAGCCATGGAACCCCGAGCCACAGCTCCACGAGGAAAACCGGGAGGTAACTGCAGCTGCCCAAACCAGCCCTGGAAGGGCGAGCCAAAGTCTCCCTTTTCTTGTCCGGCATCTTCTCCCCCCGCGGTTCCAACTGGCACACGCTTGGAGAGCGCGCTCGCTGGAGACTTTTAATTTATTGATGCTTTTTGTCCCTACTGTACATTCCCGGCTCCCACTTGAGTGTAATGGATGGAGCAGATGTTTGCCATGGCAGCACCTCTTCATAACTTCACTCTTCAAAAACAGTTTTACAAGTACTTACTCGCCTGGGTTCCCAGTCAGCACAGGAAGCTGAGGTCATCGTGAAACATGAGGCCCGGGCAGGAGCCTGAACTCATGTGCTCTGCAGCTGGGCCTCCATCTCTGAGCACGTTAGCAATTTATGAAACAGCCATAATTCTCAGCTTATGGACAAAGAAATAAAAGTGTTGACACCATTATTCTAACATCTGTGAGGGGAAAAATACGAGCCGGTTTCTAAGTGCACGAATGGTACCAGAGTTATAAAGATTCTTTTATGCTTAATTGTGTTCATTATCAGCAGTCGTTATTTCTAACGTGAGCAGTTTCTTCCAATTTAATGTCAACCTGCAAGGTTATGACCTTACACTGGAGGATTTCTACCTCCTGATTTGTTGGGTCTGCACAGCCGCGCTAATTGTACAACGAGCATCGATTCTCAGAGCACCGGCCTCCATGGCAGCTCAGCTGGGTGGACAGAGCTCCGCAACTGTGAACGCACTAAACAGGACGCCAAGCAGTCTCAGAAATACTTTGCATGCTTCCACCACAAGCCTATCTCTGTCATCGTTGGAGGGACTGCTGAAGTCTCCTGGTTCCCCACCCACTGAGTGTCCTCTGCAGCAAACGTCTGTTCATGTGAGTGCTGATGTCCACTGATGTCCTAGAGGGACGAGGCCCCAAGGCCCTGGCATGGCGTTTATGGATGAGAATCTGACTCAGCAGCACATGTCTTTCCTGAGTCCACAGGGAAGTGCTCTGGTAGAGTTGAGACTCAAACCCAAGATCGCCTGAACGTGCAAACATCATCTGAAAATGGTGGTTAACAGTAGTGACTTTGAAGCCAACTATTTATTGAACTTTTACTTTGTTTAACAAGCCGGTTAGAAACTAGGCAGTTGTGGGAACTAACAGTGGTTTGTTAATAACCTGTCACTCATAAAGCCAGTTCCAAGGGCCACAGTCAGAGGGTGCAGGTAATAAGAAGGAGGTTGCCAATGGTCATTTCAAAGGGCACACAGATTAAAGTCCATCTTTCTGCCTAACCAGACACAGCACTTATTCTTAAGGATAGAGCACACTTGTTTGTTCACAATGGACTGAGGTATTCTTGGCATCTCATAGCTCCATGGTCTACCTGGCTGCTCGATGGAAGAGGTGGCTTCCAGGAAGTCAGCCACAGGGCACGTGGGAGATGGGATTCCCACAGTGCTGGATGAACACATGGCACCAAGTGTGTGTGTGTGTGTGCGCATGCGCGTGCCTGTCTGTGTGTAGGTATGCATATGATTGGAGTCTGGGAAGGGGAACACAGAGCCCCACCTTAGCTTTCCAGTAACCTCTGAAATAGCTCAAAAAATTGCCAGTTAGCTCAAAAGTCTTATTAGGGGGAAAATAGCCCCTGGGGATCCCCCCACACACACACATTGAGCCACGCAGCCCCTCCCATTGTAAGAGGAAAGTCAGTCACCTGTCCTGGCTTTGCTGGCCCAGCCATTGTGCTCTATGTATCACTCTCCTACTTGATGCTCAAACTCAGTTGTCAAAATACTCAAAGCCTGACCCCTGTCTTTAGTCTAGATTTCTCTTCAGGTGTTTAGATTTTGCTGCCCCTTTGCATTCTCTGTAAACACCTAGCCTGTGCTGACTTAAGAAAGCTGGTCTTTGCCCTCATCAGCACCGGCCTTCCAGGGCCATGGTCCTTGCCTTTTTGGTTGACAACTGATTTGCTACAGTGACAACCATTTCCAGCACTGCAGATTCCTCAGAGAACATTTGGGTCCAGGTATGTGTGCTAATGGTTCACGGAAAGGTAAAATCCCTGGGCAGCAAAAGAGAGGGAAGAATTTGGTAGAGGAAGATAGAGAGCAAAATCAAAGTGATGTGCTACCTGCCTAGCCTGCTTGGCAGCTCCTCCATGCTAGTGGCCCTCATTTGGCAGGTGCACCCTCTCATATAGGCGGATGGTCCCTAGGCAAGTTGTATGGAGAAGGGAGCAATGGAGAGGGGAACTCTCTCTCAGTCTTTGCCTCCTCCTCCCAGCAAGGAGTCAGAGCCTCTGCATATCTGGGCCTCAGCACTGAGGGAAGCCAAACCTTAAAGGCTGAAGTTCAGGGTTTCATCTACTATGTGAATCTGCTGCAGATGGCTGGAGACGGTGTCTGCAAGGAGCAAGGTGCCATGCAGGAGGGAAGGGGAGCTGGGGCTGTTAAAGGAATGAAAGGGGCAGAAAAGACACAACAAGGATTGTCCCTCCAAGTACTGTTGCCTTCCGGATACACAATGAGGGACAATGTGAGGGTCAAAGTGAACGAATGGCTCGTTCCGAGCAGAAGTTGGAGTTCAGTGAGGGAGATTGCAGAGAAGGCAGGCACAGGACCACCACCTTAAGTGCTTGACTGTACCCCAGCTTCCTTGGGCAGACGCCCTTTTGTGCTGACCATGTCATTACATATTTGCGCAATAGTCCGTAAGCCATCCATGGAAACACAACCAGTCGGAGGAGCAGAACTGGCAGGGAAACTTTCTCAGAGTGGAATCTAAACATAGGCACCCCATTGCCACACCACTCAGCTTGAGTAATTCTTTCAAGTGTGTAATCACACGCTAAGAAGTATCATTTAGGGAGTCTGCTCCTGAAAGGAAGGGTTTCCCACAATTACACACTGGGAATTTGAATTCCTGTCAAGGGAATCATGCCATCACCTTCATTTTGCAGGCAAGGAAACTAAGGTCCAGCACTGCCCAGGGCCACTGGGCTGGAATCCTCTGGCTCTGGAGTCATGCATGGAGTGTCTAGTCCAGCCTCTGGTCAAGTCATATTCTGCTCTGGGAGCATGTGACCTTGCCAGAGAGCAAGGGCCATGGCTGCCACATGTGCTCCAACGACAGACAGAGAATGATTTGTTTTCACAAGGATCTCATCAAGAAGAGTCGTGAATAAGAAAGAATCCCATCAGTGGCTCTTCAGAGTCCCTCTGATGATGGTTTGGAAGCCACATTCCCTTGTCCCGGAAGTGGACAGATGGACTCATAGTCTCCTGAAATGAAGTCCACCGGCCTGGGTGGCCATGATGCTCAGACATCTCAGGACGAGTGCAGAGACCTCAGTGACCTGTGTTTGAACACTAAGTGGCGATTGTGGGCCATTCTGCTGCCCCGCAGACTGTTCTGGGATAGAGACCCCACTCTGCATCCAGTCAACTCTCTTCTGGGATGACCAAAAGGCAGAGCCAGAAAACCATGCCACACCATCCAAGGCACAGGTAGGTCTTTCCCAGTGCAAGGCAGATGAGCATCTGTGTGACCCCTGGTGCTCCCTGGGACAGGACGCTGTGAGGACAGGACAAGGATTCACTTCTGCAGAAGCTTTTCATCCGTGCCGATCGGGCATGCCAGCCAGGCTGCCCATCCCTGCAAATTCAGGTCGGATAATGAGCACCTGCCTGTGTGCCTTGGGCTTCCTGAATTTCCACAGGGCTGGGAGGAGGCGGTGGAAGTCCCGAACCCCTCCATGAGGTTGTGGTTGCCATGGAAACCCCTCCCTGGCATTCTTTTCCTGTCCCCAGGTGCTGAGCAGCAGAAGAGGATCCAAGCCAAGTACCAAGGGGTCCTGCAAGCCAGGCAGAAGGCGGGAAGCTGCCAGGGAAGTGGGGCCACCCCAGGAGCTGGCAGTGGGAATCAAACCAACCAAAGAGAAGGAGGACATTAGCACAGGCATGTTCCCTGGGCGGTGACAAGACTCAGACCTCACCCATCAGTCTGTGTCACATGTCAGTCAAGGAGATCAAGGCCCAGCCTGAGCAAGAGGCGTGAACCTGTGTCCGCGCCCCGCTCACAGAGCTGGGCAGACCTCTTCCGGGGGTCCGCCAGCAACCCTCCGCTGCACAGCCCACAGCGAGCCAGGCCTGCTCTGGGCTTCAGACTGTGCAGCATTTTAGAAATGGAAGCTTCAGGGCTGCCTGTCACCCCAAGTCCCTCCAGGCTTGAAGGCATGATGATGCCCCTGTAGGATGGGATGGTGAAGTTCTGGCTCCCAGCAGGTTGGTTGGGGTCTCATCTTCTCTCGAGCAAATGAAGCGAAACTGTGCTGTGACCTCAGTGTGGAGCGCTCTGTCTGCAGGAAGAAGCCCGAAGGAGTCACGCCAGTGGTCTTCCTACAGGTGGCAGACGGAGGGGCTGTGGTAATAGCCTTTAGCTGGTGTCATAAACAATTTGACACCATAGCACCGGCCGCAGTGCCGCACGCTTGTAATCCCAGCAGCTCAGGAGGCGGAGGCAGGAGGATGGCAAGTTCGAGACCAGAGGCAGTCTGCATAACTTAGCGAGACCCTGTCTCAGAAAGTAAAAAAAATGGACTGGTGGCGGCAGTTCAGTGGTCCAGCACTTGCAGAGCATGCAAGCGTGAGGCCCTGGGTTCAACCCCCAGTTGTTGCTGTTGTTAGGTGCCGTCGAGTCGTTATCCGACTCATAACGACCCTCATAGCGTTTTCAATGGCTGACTGTTTCGGGATTGCCTTGGGAGTGGATTGCCAGGTCCTTCTCCCATTTTGCGGTGCTGGGAATTGAACTCGGGACCACAGACACTGCAGAGCAGCGCTCTACCAACTGAGCTAAATCCCAGCCCATCAATCCCCAGTACTTCAAAAAAAAAAAAAATTGTCACCGAATTCCTCCTTGTCTTCATTTCCAACAGTACTGGGAAGAATGTGGACATTGAGTAGAAGTGATGCCATCGTGGTCTTTGTGACGAGCTTGGAAGGGGGCTGGTGGATATATCCACCTCCCTCCTACCCATGAGGAGACAGAGGTGCGCAGAAGTCCAGTGGTGGTCAGCCACACGAGCAGGACGCGTGTCTCAGCATTCCACTGCAAGCCTCTGCTTCTGCCCCGCTTCAGCCTCTGGCTGGATGTTGTTGTTGTTAGGTGCGGTCAAGTCGTGTCTGACTCATAGCGACCCTCATAGGGTTTTCAATGGCTGACTGTTTGAGGATTTCTTGGGAGTGGATTGCCAGGTCCTTCTCCCATTCTGGCTGGATACTCACTCCATTTGAGAGGTGCACCCACTTGCCCAGCTCTCACGCACCCTATTTTCTTGCTAAGAGAATCTTGCAGACTTAACCCTGAGCCTTCCTAGTGCGGGTGAGCGGCCCTTTGCCAACAATGGGCTGCATTGTTCTGAGGAGGCAAGCAGGTGTGTGAAACCTTTAAGACGATTCCGGCTTGGTGACATTTAAAGAGAGCCTTTGAACCTGCCCTGCAGGCTGAAGAGGGAGTAAGGTCAGTGGGTGGTGGAGGCGCAGAGCAGGGATGGATGAGGAAGGGAGACCCTTCCTGGGGGGTCGTCGAATGTGCAGCTCCACCTGCAAAGCCCCCAGGAGGGGAGGGGTGCAGGAGGCTTTACAGGCAGCGCACCTGGGGGTCTGGGTTCTGCTCCCAAGCAACGTGGGTGGCCTCTGAGTCTTCAGCTTCCAGCAGGAGCACCCCAAACTTCAGAGGACGCCCGCCCGTTTGCACATGAAAAGCAATTCTCCTTGAACAGGTTTTAAAAGTCCAATTTCAGTGTGGGGTTGAGGCAGGGTGGGAGGGAAGGCTGCAGAGTTTAAAGGAAAGCAAAAAGGCTCTGGATTGGCATAGTCTGGATACATACTAATGTGAGCACATTTTCCCTGAATTTAAAGTTCTCTTATACCATGGTCGTGCCAAACTATACGATGACTATCTTGGGCTGTTTGTTTATTGTGCCTGATTTTTCAGGCTCTAACTGGGTTCATTCATATTTGGAAACAAAGCATTTGCATTTTAAAATTGATTTATAAATATAACCTGCTACAGACCAATTTAGAATTCAGACTCCTCTGTTCGGTACTGAATTAAAATCCAGACTTCTGCCAAGAGCAATTGGTTAAGAAGAGTTTAAGGGTTTTGTTTTGTTTTTGTTTCCTTTAAAATACAGCGGAAAATGATCCTAAGCAAAATTCCCAGAAATATCATTTGGTGGGAGGACAATGGAATGCTTACCGAAGTCAATTGCGGAGCCTATCATTTGGACCCTGGTCTGTCTTTTCCACCTTCTCCTGTCCCCATCTGTGAAGGGCGTGTGGCACCTGCAGAGGTAGAGAGGACACTGACACTTGGCGCTCAGGACAAACGGAGGCACCTCTAGATCCGCGGTGTTGTGGCAGGTTTTGTCCACCACCTGTGGCACTTCTGGGCTGGCACGAGGACACCCGCCAAGACAGCCAGAGCGGGTGCTAAGAAGCCACTTCCCATCCTGTGACAGGTTGCTAATAAACGTTCACCAGAGAAAAGAGCCCATATCTCGAGCCTGAAGTGTGTTTATAAGAAAGGCTGATGAAGTCATTGGGGTCAGAGTTGACCTTCCTGCTATAAAACTTGGTTGGGAATGTTCTTGTGGACTTTGGCAGCGACTCAACCCTGCTCTGAAGGGAGCCTAGGGAAGGGAGGTGAGAGACCACCTCACTAACGCAAGGCAAGCACGGCGAGACCCGGATGGCAGGGGCCCAATCCACGGGCCTCTCCTCTCTCTGGAGAGTTCTCTTCGTAGACACTCCAGGTAGCCGGGGCTGTTCCCAGGCAGGGGCTGGCACCTGGCCACGGCTCCCGGAGGGGACGCCCTGCATGTCTGCGCAGCCCCAGGACAAACAGCCTTTCCTGAGGGTTGAGGATGGCTGTGGGTGGGTGGCCTTGTGGCTTAGTCCCAGGGCTGCTATAGCCTGCACTCAGGATCCAACATCACCAGCTGCAAGCCTGGGGGCCACTGGCTGAGCAGGCAACTCACCCACAGGGCCCCCGTGGTCTGTGGGAAAGTCTCCAGGTGTGTCTGTTCACACCGGGAGCTCTGAGGGCCAGTGGGAATCTCTATGTGGGGCGTGCACCTCCCGGCCTGGCCTGGAGGTTCAGACGGGCAGTGCCGCCAAGCACACAGATACTAAACACAATTCACTCGGGACCCTTGGGTGAGGGGCATGGACTCCTGCAGCACTCGGGACTCCGGTGGAGATGGGAAAAAGGAAAAGCCTCAGGTGCTTTTGCCTTCCAGGGGCAAACACCTGTGTTGGTGGTCTGGGTGGTCACGCACGAGGAGACAGCTGTTGCTTCAGACGGAGAGCGGGTTCTTTCCTTGTTGATGGTTGCAGGAGAGCATTCTTTCCTCACTGGAGGTGGCGGGGGAGTGGGAGAGAGTGGAAATCTGGGGACAGGGGAGGTTTCTCCCTGGTGACACTCAGTGACACGCCCTTCTCCTGGCCAAGTGGGTTTCATTGGTCTTGGAATGTCCAGGCTGCAATGAGGCTGTCTGTGGTCAGGATTACCCTGAGAAGGGGCTGCACAGGTCCGAGCGCCTGGGCCAGCCTCTCCCGCCGGGGACCCTCCTGCTCCCTCCCCATGTTGCAAAGGCAATTCCTAAATGCGTAATGTATTCAGCACACA
This sequence comes from Pedetes capensis, assembly GCA_007922755.1. Classification (NCBI taxonomy): domain Eukaryota; kingdom Metazoa; phylum Chordata; class Mammalia; order Rodentia; family Pedetidae; genus Pedetes; species Pedetes capensis. The sequence goes on along the minus strand of VMDO01016228.1, from coordinate 38,238 downwards.
GGACGATGTCTCAGGATGGAACTGTGGAGTCCGTGTGGATGGGGGTCTGGCCTGCCCCTCAACTCTGGCCCCGCTTCCTCAAGGAATCAGCTAATCCAAACAAAACACTTCATATTTTTACAGCTGCCTATATTTCTCACTGGGTCCTCATAACTCTGGGAAGTCAGTCAGGCACAGGTTATTAGTCCCATTTCCCAGGTAAGGAAGGGAAGGTTAAAGAAACAGAAGTGACACACGCTTGGGGCAACTCAGCACTCAGGGGCACTGCACCCCAGCCCAGGTTTTCTGCATTCTGCACACCCCCACTGCACAGGCCACCTGGTGAGAACGTGCTTGAGTCTGCCAACCTTCAGCCCCAGGCATGGCTTCTCACCCCTGGCCCACAGTCTGTGCCCCAACGGACACCTGCCAGAAGAGGGCGAGGATGGGAGCTGGCCTGGGCTCCAGAATCACAGGGGTCCTCTGTGCCTGTTCTTCCCCTTGCTGGAGCCCAGGTTCCTTTTCTGACCCCAGCTCTTCGGTCAAGGGTGCTCCGTGCTGCATGTTGAAGCTCGTGTGCATTGAGGGCCCCCTGTGCACATCTGCCAGGGCCACTGGAGAGGTCAGGGACAGCACAAGGAAGTGGACATGCCACACCCCGTCAAGTCCAAGTTATTTTTGACTTTAAGCGAAGGGGGACTCAGGTAGGCTGGACATCTAGGGTCCTCTGGGTGTATTAGTCCTTTGAACTTCATCCCCTAGGTGATGAAGAGCCACCAAGGGCTACTGAGATGTGGCAGTCACACACCCACTTGTGTCTGGGGCTCTCTGTGGCAGAGGGAAAGGAGTGAGGGGGCAGGGGCAGGCAAAGGCAGGGAGGAAGAGGGGAGCACGCTGGAGCCTGGACATCGCACCCAGAGGAGGAGGATGCTGTTGGGAAGTTGCAGAGGGTCCTTGGATTTGGACACTGACTGAGGCAGGGCCCAAGGGAGCTGGTGAAGGAAGAGGCTGTGGTTTAGAGGGACTCGGGGGTATGCCCTGGCGCCCAGAGGACTGCAGGAGGAGCTTCAGCCGATGGAGGTTGGGGGCTGATGTACAGCCCCACCCCGAGAACCCAGCATGCCATGGGGTCCTCACCCTTCCACCCAGCAGGCATGCTAGAGGAGTCATCAGCCAGCACCCGGGCCCGTGCTGCCCACCATGGTGCTCTCCAGGAGCAGCCCAGCCCGGGAGGAAGCAGCCGCTAGAGAGGGAGTGGGGCCGGAGCCTGGGGAGGCCCTACCTGCGCTTGCTGGCTGGAGGTGCTGTGGGGATGAGGGAGGCCAGCAGCGACCCTTGGAGAGCCCACCTCCCTGACTGTGCAGAGGCCACGGCCAAATGCCCCTGGGGGGGAGCCGAGAGGTGCGCCCAACTCCCCAGATGTACGTGGGGCGGGGGGAGGTTGGGGAATTCCGTAACTAATTAAGGTATCGGATAAAAGTAAAGATACCGACAAAGACAGAAGTTCCACTCACGGACCGTGACTGAGAGAACGTTTTTATTGTGGGAAAGAAGTAATGGAATTAAAGGAAACTACTAGTTGGAATGTCTGCAATCATAGCACCCTGGCATCTGGTCCGGCCTGATCTAGGAAGCTAAGCAGGTTTGGCCTGGTTAGTCCTTGGACAGGAGATGGGTTGGGAATATCAGGTGCTGCAGGCTAGGGAGAGGGACCTGGCAATCCACTCCCAGAACAATCTGCCACTGAAAACCCTATGAATAGCAGAGAAGCACTGACAGTGCTGGCCACTGTCTTTTGGAAACATCGAGAGCATGAATTCGGATGTCCCCTATTACTCAAGGTGTGTCCACCATGCCATCCTCCAGGCTCTCCTGCTTGGAGAAGGCCAGATATACCTTCCCCCGGATCCATCCTGTCTTACCTGGGCTGGTCCTTCCCAGGCTGTCAGTATGGTGATGGGTGATGCTGGGGGCAGTTTCCCACAGCAGACTCCTGCTGAGTCCTCTGGTCCTCCCATACTCACACTTGGTTTCGCAGAGGGCTGGAGAGATACAGGGACAGGGCTAAGGACACGGCTTCAGTTTTGTTCTAAGTGCTACTGAAGGAAGGCTGCCCCATGCTGAGCATAAAGCCACCCTAGAAAACTGGGGGTTGAATGACCTAAGAAGTGAACATGAGACACCAGTACTTCATTTAGTTCAGAGTGTTTATTCGGACAGAAACAGATTGGTACAAAATAAAAATTGACAAGGGCTAAGATTCTGCCTTAGCACTGCCAGAGGAATCAAATTGTTTGGCACATACAAGTCGGTCAACATGACCTGTAAAGCTGGGTGCAGTGGCGCACACTAATTCCAGCCACCAGAGAGTGAAGGCAAGAGCATTGCAAGTTTAAGGCCAGAAGCAGCCTGTGCTACTTAGCAAATTTGTCTCAAAATAAGAAGTAAAATAAGGGCAGAATCAAACTATTACCATCCAGCTTCTGGTTCCCGGGAAGATGGACTAGACGTATTTCTCCCTAGTCTCCTCCTGAGTGCAGCCAAAAACTCCAGGTGCTGTCTATACTATCAACTCAGCTCTGTGGTGGCCAGACAAAGGCGACTGGCCAGGGCCCCTGAGTTTTCCTTTCGCCTCCTGTGTGTCCTGAATGGAAACGTGTGCAACCCGGAAATGCCAACTAACACCGATCAACAAATGGCCCAAGAAATGCCGATTATCTCAGGCCAAAAGACAATGAAAGGAGCGATCTTAGGTATTATGGTAAAAGCAGGATTCACAAATAAAAATTTTGATAAGTTGGACTTCATAAAAAAATTAACATTTTTCTCTGAAAATGACCCTGTTAAGAGAATTTTTTAAAGATAAATACTGAGAGGGAATATTTTCAAACTAGATGTCTGATAAGAGATTCATACAAAACCCCTCAAAATTCAACAGTAAAAATACAAACCTTTCAATCAGAAAATGCTCCCCAGAGAGGAGATACAGGTAGCAAATGAGCATGTGAAAATATATGACATCATCAGATTTGAAGCACAGTGACATACCGCTATAGCCCCACTAAAACAGCTTGCATTTAAAAACTCTCCTGGGCACAGTGGCACACACCTGTAGTCCCAGCAAGTCAGGAGGTGGAAGCAGGAGGGTCACAAGTTAGAGGCCAGATACGGTAACTTAGTGAGACTCTGTCCCAAGATCATTTTATAAAGGGACTAGAATGCAGATCAGTGGTAGGGCGCTTGCAAAGTAGGCATGAACCGCTGGGTTCAGCCCCTTAATACAGAATAAATAAACAAATTAACTAATTAAAATAAAAGTAAATAAATAAGATAATTTTTATAATATTAATAAAAATTGTGATGATACCAGATGCTATCAAGGAAGCAGATTGAGCCCTTTATACATTTTTTGTCAAGTAGAAGCCAATTGTACACACACTCTGCAAAACAGTTTGACAGTTTATTAAAAATCTAAGCATACACTTAGTGTATGACCCAGCAACCACATTGCTGATCATACATTTCGAGAGATGAAAATGAATGTCCACACAAACATTTGAATGTGAATATTCATAGCAGCTTTGCATAAACTTAAAACTGGGAACAAACCAAATGTCTTTTACTGGGTGACTGGCTAAGCATTCTGCTGTATGTCCACCCAAGAGAATATTACTCAGCAATAAAAAAAGGACAAGCTTTTCATACATACACACTGGATGGATCTCAAAGGCACTGTGCAGGGTGAAAAAGCCAATTCTGGGTTATACATTATGTGATTCCATGTGTATGATGTTCTTGAACTATCAACACTATAGAGATGGAGACAGGCAAGGTAACACATGCCTGTAATCCCAGCAGCTCAGGAGGCAGAGGCAGGAGGACTGCAAGTTTGAGACCAGAGGCACTCTGTGTAACTTAGCAAAAAAAAAAAAGGGGGGGGGTGCTGGGGGTACAGCTCAGTGGTCCAGCACTTGAAAAGTATGCAAGCACAAGGCCCTGGGTTCAATCCCAAGTACCAAAAAAAAAAAAAAAAGGACTATAGAGATGGAGAGGGAGCAGGGGTGCAAAGGCTCAGGATATGAGTGAAGAAGGGCAATGGGTCCCAACCAGTCACACACAGGAGGTGTTTGTGGTGTGGGGCAGTTCTACCAATCCATACACATGCAGAGACTGCAAGAATTAAGTATGAGTTTAGGTAAAATTGGCCAAATCTGAACCTGAATTGTTAGTTTTCTGCTCTTGAGACTGTACCATAGTTCTGTAAGGTGTTACCATTGGCAGAGCTGGGTGAAGAGTAAAGTTGGCCGTCTGTGTTATCTTTGCAACTTCCGTTGGACCTGTTATGATTTCACAATGCGTAGTTGCTGCACAAGCCCAGAGCTCCGAGCAGTTATGACTCACTCTTAGCTCCAAAGATCTCTGGCCTGACTCCTCTTGACTCATTCCCTAACCCAGCCTTGACAATCAATAAGGACTGTTTCCACACTGAAAATATCTGCCGTTTTCCAAACTTCTGAATTTTTTTTAGTCCCTGTGGTTTTCCATGTGCCCATGTCTTCTCCTTTAAAGAACGTGAATTGCTCTTCTCAGGCATAATGTCAACCTTTCTCCATAGAATTACAGTTCAAAATTCATTCCTCCAGTGCACGCATCTTAATGAAAATTCCACCATGGGGCTCCCTGTGGCCCTGCCCTGCCCAAGTGGGTTGGTCTGGACTGGGTGCCTCTCCCCAGCCAATAAGAGAGGTTGGAGGAGATTCCTGGCTCAGAAAAGGGGGGCCAGTCTCTCCTCTGGCAGAGGCTGCTTGTGGAGGAGCTTGGGAGCAGTTGGCAGCACGTCCCTCCACATCAGCAGGGGTGGAGAGGCCAGTGTCCTCAGCAGAATGAAGTGAGCACAGGCGCGAGGCGCCCCGGGCATGTGCAGGGAGCCCCAGCCATGTGCCTGCTCCTGGGTCCTGGGCCGTGCCCCAGAGCCCTCCCTCTCAACCCCTCTGGCTTCAGCTGGTTGGGGTGGCTTTCTGCACATGCAGCCAAGGAACTATTGATCATTCTGATGCTGAGCCCACTTTAGGTGAGGGGTCGCCTTAGGAAACAACGCTTAAGGCATCCTTCAAGTGCTATGAGGCACAGATCCTTGGACACCATTGTGTGGAGTTAGTCATAGAAACTTCCAGTTTTTAAGTTAGTTTAGTCCCATGATTTGTGAATTAAGTTCTCTTCTGTAGCAAAGCAGTTTGCAAAGAAATCTTATATAGATTCATAGATAGATGATTGAGAGATCATCTGCCTATTCATAAACGGATGGATAGATGGATGGGAGGAAGAAGGAGATGGTAAGATGGAAGGAAACAGATAAATAGACAGATGGAAGGAAATACATAGATGATGGATGGAAGGAGAGAGGGAGAGAGAAGTGGAAAGAACTAGATTTTTTTTTAAAAAGCTGGACTGGTTAAGTTAATCTCCACAACTACTCTCCTCTCAATCACTGATCTAAAGATGGGGAGAGGTAGGTCTAGACGGTCAGGGACACCAACAGCTTCACAAAGTCACATGGAAAGTGGTACAGACACACCAGAATTCAGACTTCTGTGTTCTGGAACCACCGTCTCCAAGGGAAGTGTCAGGATGATTCAGTGGACTATGGGTGAAAAATATTAGAAATTCTGTTCTATTTATACCTTTTGCAGCTCAAGGTGTTGGAATTGGTATTTTGTAAATAATATGTTGTTGTTGTTGTTAGGTGCCGTCGAGTCGGTATCCAACTCATAGCGACCCTCATAGGGTTTTCAATGGCTGACTGTTTCGGGATTGCCTTGGGAGTGGATTGCCAGGCCCTTCTCCCATTTTTGCGATGCTGGGAATTGAACTTGGGACCTCAGAGACTGCAGCACAGCGCTCTACCAACTGAGCTAAATCCCAGCCCCATAAATAATAGATCATAATATATATTATGTTCAATGTGTATTTACAAGATACGATGCATTTTAAAATACGTGTCATGTGTGTTTATATTTAACAACATCTACAGCCATTACTGGCAATCCACTCCCAAGGCAATCGCAAAACAATCTGCCATGGAAAACCCTATGAGGGTTGCTATGAGTTGGACATGACTCGACGGCACCTAACAACAACAACACAGCCATTACCACCCTGGCGTCCGATCCCACCTGCCCTCAGAAGCTAAGCAGGATGGGGTCTGGTTAGACATTCGGTGGGAGACTACTCGGGAATGCCAGGTGCTGTCAGCTTGGGAGAAGGACCCAGCAGCCCACTCCCAAAGAAATCCGCCATTGAAAACCCTATGAATGGCAGAGAAATACTGACAATAGTGCCAGGCATGGCACAATGTCAGATAGTCTTTTGTTCTGTTGTACATAGGGTCACTATGAGTTGGACCCAACTTGACAGCACCAAACAACATATTTAAAAACATAGCCATGTGCTCACACTGGGGCAATGTTTTATAGACAAAGGTGTGCTCTGAGTGTCTGGTGACGGGCATCTGTTGCCTCTTCTTCTAGTGGGTGCACTTGAAGCAGGATCAAACTTATCTCCTTTGCCTAGTCCTTGGTCCACTTTCCCTAAGGTTGGGGATGTCACCGTTGTGGTTGCCAGTCGCACGGAAAAGGATGCAAAGGTCTCAGAAGTTCATGGCGCCAACTGTGGTTCATGGAGGAGGCTCCCCGGAATGCCTCTGCCTCCCATCTCACTGTGGCATGTCCTGACACATCCTTTCCCACGTGGCCACAGTCACCACCTAGCCACAGGGAGGTGCGTCCCTTCAGTGCTGCTTCCGTTACTGAAGATCTAAGCCTGTGGGCTGTCTGGGTCCTGAGGGCCTTTGGTGCCTTGCCTGAGTGGCCCGTGTTGGAACAGCCTGGCAGGGGCTGCTCACGCCACCACGCTGTTTCTCCAGCTAGCCACCGTCCAGTCCCGTGTGGGCTCTGCACGCATGGCAGAGTAGAGGCCCCCTCCCCACCCCGCCCCTTCACCGTGGGCCTGGCTCAGAGGACCACAACAGGCTTTTCTTGGCTCAATGAAGCTCTGATCCCACCCCTTGCTGCCAGCTGTGCCCAGAGAGACTCCCCTGTATTTATTGGCTCCCAGAGGGTCCAGAGGTCATGTGCATCTCACCAATAGCACCTGGCATTCCCAGGTGGTCTCCCATCCAAGGTCTAACCAGGCCCCATACTGCTTAGCTTCTGAGAGCAGGTGAGATCAGACGCCAGGGTAGTAATGGCTGTGTTGTTGTTGTTGTTAGGTGCCGTCGAGTCATGTCCGACTCATAGCAACCCTCATAGGGTTTTCCATGGCAGATTGTTTCGGGATTGCCTTGGGAGTGGGTTACCATGTCCTTCTCCCAAGTAATGGCTGTATACATTATTAAATATAAACACACATGATATGTATTTTAAAATACTTAAATTACATCTTGATGTTGAGTTTCTACATTGCAAAGTATTTTAAAGTGGCTTCTAGAACTTTCCAACTGAGATCTTCAGCTGTACTCATTTCTCTTCATTCATGCTGCCTTGGACTCTAGCTGCAGAGGTCGAGAGAGTAAAAGACTTTGAGGTGCCAGGTACTTTGAAACCACATCTGCCAGGACAGTAAGGCAACATTTCCCTTATTATCTTTGTCCTCTTTCTATGTCCCGGCGCTGCACCAAACCACCAGGGTCCTCAAGGTGTCCCTGCACACATGGGGACTACCTTAAGGCCAGGTTGGCCTTGCACCATCCTTTGAACCAGGGCATTTGAGGGCACTCAGTGATTCAGCCAGGACAACACGCATCAACTGCAAATATGTCACATGGTGCCTACCTAGGAGACACTGTCAGCGCTGTGCATAACTTATGCAATTTGCAGATAATTCTCTTGGAAAATGGCTTGTCCAGCTTTGCCCAGAACTGTAGTCCTCAGCACCCTGCAGCGGAGATCTGCTAGACAAGCAAACCCGTCACCCCTTAAGGAAAGCTAGAGTGACTAAGCAGCCATAGCCCTGTGGCATCTGATCCCATCAGATCTTGGAAGCTAAACAGGGTCAGGCCTGGTTAGTCCTGGATGGGAGACTGCCTGGGAATACCAGGTGCTGTAGGCTTGGGAGATGGACCCAGCAACCCACTCCCAAAAATCAATCTGCCATTGAAAATCTTATGAACAGCGGAGAAGCACTGACAATAGTGTTTCGCCTATTGTACATAGGGTCGCTATTAGTCGGATACCTAACACCTAACAACACCTAATAACAACAACAACAACAACAACAACAACAACAGAGTGACTAAGTAAAGGACTCTTCACAAAGTTCAGGCGTTTGGGTTCCTATATATTTACTTTTACACCTCAGTAAGGGACACAGCCATACCACCCTGGTGTCAGATCTCAGGAGCTAAGCAGAGTCAGGCCTGATTAGTCTTTGGATGGAAGACTGCCTGGGAATACCTGACAACCCACTCCCCAAAATCAATCAGCTATTGAAAACCCTATGAGCAGCAGAGAAGCACTGACAATAGTTTCGCCTGTTGTATGCAGGGTCGCTATGAGTCAGATACTGACTTCGACGGCACCTAACAACAACAACATAGGCTTGAGAGATGGGTCTGGCAGCCCACTCCCCAAAAAATCAGCCATGGAAAACCCTGTGAACAGCAGAGACACACTGACATAGTGCCCGGCATGGCACAGTGTTGGGAAGAGTTTTGTTCTGTTGTACATGGGGTCGCTACGAGTTGGACCCAACTTGACAGCACCTCACAACTAGGGGACAATAGTTCCCAGGGAACTCATGTTTTAGTCCAGGAATTCCAGTTCTCTGAAGCAAAAACCAGCAGGCTGGTAGCAGTTTCTGGTTTTGGCTCTGGGACTTTGACCATAGGGCCACAGGGCCACACCTCTGTCCAAGGATGCGACAGGACACCGAATACCAGGTCCCTATGGTATCATGCATCACGCAGCAAGGATTTTGTGCGCCAAGAGCTCTGGACTGAGCTTAATCCGTAAACGTGCGAGGCTCCATACGTTAACACTCCAGTGAGGGTTTGAAGAGGGCGTTTTAAATGCCTCCGCGGGACCTCCTATTTGCATTTTATCCCTGCTTCTTGCTCTGCGGTTCTGGGGTGGGCCTGGCCTGTAGCATGTGGACTTCATTTAGCAGCCCGGGTCCTGCTGTCCAGGGGAGTGTTGGCCCTGGATCCTTACTCTGGGTTTAATGCGTTAATAAACATGTTTTCAGCGATCCCTGCTCCCCGATATCTGGCACGTTAACGAGTAAGTGCTGCTGGGGGAATAGAAACCTGAATTCTACCATCAGAAATTGTATTTGGGGGGAAATCCTCTCCCTCTCGTGATTGCAAGCTGGCCCTCATATTTTAATAAAAAGCAGATGCAATGAACAGCCCCGCCCCCAGTACGAAGAGAGGGGTGTTTCGGAGCCCTGGGGCTCATCTCCAGAACTGAAATGTCAGGGACCCATGAGGCTTTTGTTGGTTTTCTTTAATTCGGGGCATAAACTAGCCCTATAGATTCAGACACTGGGGCAGAAAAGCGTCAAACAGCCGAAAGGCTGCAGAAGAACTACACCAGGCGCATAGTTTAAAAAACAAAGCCCATGATCAGACCTTGTAGGAAATGGAGGGTTTTCCTTTTTCCTTCCTCCCTCACCCCCTAAAAGAAAACACGAGTGTTCTTCCACGTCTGGGGCCTTGGCACGTGACGCGGACCTTCCTTCCACTGGTGGCATTTTTATGCCTCAGTCCATCTGCGCAGTGCAGGAAACCCATCCAGGTCCCGGAGAGCAGCATCGATTAATTCCTTCACGCTCACTGCGGCGCACACATGAGGTATTTCAATCTGGCGAGGTCCGCGCTATCCTCCTTGAACCCGGGCCAGGTTTTCAGTCACCAGGGCCACCAGAGGCCGGCCTTCTTCAGGGCTTGAGGTTTAAATGCCTGTTTATTTGGGTAGGGCACCAAACAGAGCCTTTTCTTTATGTTCCAGCAGTTTCTGGAAACCCAGCCGTTCTAAATTTGGTTTAAACCATTTGTGAACGTCACCAGTAAATGGAAAAGAGGGGGACTTGATCTGACTTCGCCATAGGAGAAAGCTCTCAAGTTTCCTCCAACAGGACAAGTTTGCCTTTAGATTGGTTTTGCATTAGAGGGCTTCAGGGTATTGTTTCCAGCCAGCCGGCCAAGGGGAAGAGTTCCCCACGCTGCCTCCTCCAGGGCCGGCCCCAGCTAACCTGGCATCACAGAGCCCAGGGCAGGTCACAGCAGGCTGCAAGGACAGGTCAGCCACAGCCCCAGGGGGCAAACCTGGCCACTGAGTGGCGCATCAGGGACCTCGGGCCAGCTGGATGGTGCATATGGCGCTGTCACCAACTCCTCACACATGCCCATGGGTACCAGGTTGGGATTTTGTCACAGTGCGTGTGACTGAATGGGTCACCAAGGAGCAGCAGCAGGAAGGGAAATCCTTGAGCGGGGCGCACTGCCAGTCTTGTATGGAGGTCACTTATCTGAAGAAAGTGCTGGCCTCCTTCAGCACATGGTGAGGTCTAGAAAGGCAAGGCCCCTGCCCCACTCCTTTACCCCACTGTCTCCCTGAAAGCCTGGGACCTAGGGCTGCACCACGCAGAGCAGCGTGCTGGGGACGCGCCTTCCAGCAAGCACACAGTGCGCCAGGACGGGGCTGCCAGGCTGCCGCCGGAGTGAGCAGACGGCGCTTCAGCCAGCACGTGGCGCTTGGGAAGAGTCTGCAAGCTGAGCTAAACATGGCCGAGAGAGCCAAGGCTCTGCGTGACAGCAGCGTCCTTCCGCAGGTGGTGCGTGCGCCGCGGGGACTTAGAACCCACACATGGGGCACGACACGCGCTCTCCCGGGCGCTAGCCCACCCTGGCTCTATTCTCGCATAGGTGGCCTTTCTGCTCCGGTTGCCAACAAGACCTCCGTCTTCTGTCACAGGCCCCGCTTGGCTGTCCCCTTGACTGCTTGGCCCCAGGGCTCTGTTCACGCGCTGGTCACAGCTCTCACTCTTCCAGGCACAAATCTCATCTCTCCACGCAGGCCCCGAGCGTCCGAGAGCAAGACCCTGTGGGTCCCACGGCCACCAGGACCAAGGCCACGCCCACAGAAGTCTCAGGAGGAGGGCGTGGACTCCTTGCCACTTCCGGGAAATATATTGCCAAGCGCCACATCCGAATTCTCCCGGGTGAAAACACCTTTTCACGCGGAATTCTAATAGGCCACGACGAAGCCATGTTTTCCAAGACCCAGCGAGGTGTAGCGAGCGAGCGCTGAATGCAAACCAGAACCACATTGCAGCCTTCTTGACATTTCCAAAAGAGTGACCAATAAAAGCCGCTATTTATGTGTGCCCTACCAGTGACACTATTAAATCTTTTGGCTGCACCGTGCAAGGGAAGGTTACAGGCTGAAAGCAGTGTGAATTGGAACCGTGTCTAAATTGGAATTTTATCTGGCACCATTTGGCTTAAACTTGGATGGCTAGCCTTCAGGTTTTCCTTGCTCTGGAATATTCAACCGAGGGCTCACTGCTGTGTGGCATTTTTTAAAAGTGTATACGAAAAAGGAAAAACTTGGGCAGGCTGCCGGCACATGTATTAAGTTTGGAAAGAGCCATTCCCGGGACTTGGAGGATGAAAATGGGGCCTAATTGATTAGCATTTCAAAAATGGTCTCAGCCACAGAATGGGTAAACAAGGCCATTGTGATTAATCTAAACTGAAAAGGCACATTTTGTTTATTAGATCCCTAAAGTATCCAGGCTACATTTTTTGTAATAGTTTGGATTTTTTTTTCCCCTCCTACCCTTCAGAAGTGACAGAGAAAAATCTATTTCTTGGCTGAAGTCATCTCCTATAAATTAATATCATTTTTCATATAAATTTGTTTGGGGAAACTTGAAACTGTAGCATAACCTATCGATTTCATTATTTGAATTAAGTTTCAGAAATCCTACAGCTGTTTGTTGTCAAAATTTAAGTCTACTGTCCACTTTCAGCCGGGCACTTAATATATATTTCACCTGATGGCTTGACTAGGTTTTAATATTAACGTATATATGCGTGGAACATGTGCTCTGGAATCCTCAAAAACCTCATAGCGACAGAAGGGGTAACAATTAGCAGTTTTGTTTTGCTGGGTGTACTCGGTCCAAGTTGAAAGTTTTTCCTGGGCTGCTTCCAAAAAAATTTGGTTCCTCCTTTCCTGACCTTTTTGGAGTCAGAATCAATGAGCCACATTGCCTCGCAGGAGAGTGTCAAGCGCAGAATAAAAAATTGCCTCACATCATTCTTCATCGTGGCCAGATGAGGTCTGAGTGGAGGAACAAGGAACAGGAAAGACTGAACATCTGAAAAATTGGCTCTGCGAGCTGGAATGCGATTCTGCTCTAAGGGGCCACTTTTTTTTCCCCTTTCTTTCCAGAACAGGCAGGTTGTAGACAGATCTGGGTCTTAGCCTGCCACCCCAAGGGCCCCAATGTCAAGAAACAGTGATAGAACACCGTTCATTTATGCAACATCTGTAACACATATAGCAAATTATTAATAGCTCAATATGCCAATCTGCCACTGTGCATTTTTGACATAGTAGGGGCCAGGAGCACAGAAGTTTTGCAGCTCAGAAAAGAAAATGGTGCTCCGGATGAAAATTAAACACAGGTGCCTCGAGTTTGTGCACTGGAAAACGAACATCGCTCCCTGGTTTAGGGATACAGGAAGTGGCATTCGTCTAGTCTAGCCGCGGTGTTAATGGAGCTAATCTACCGCGGACATGGGTACCGGTGTTATTTATGGCACATCGTGTCACTTCATGCTAACGTCTGTGATGCTAAACAGCACTGTGAAGAGCCAATTACGCCTCTTGCAGCAATGGAAGATGGTGCCGAGGGCCAGAGAGTGGAGACTTACTGCTTACAAAGGAGACAAACCGAAGCCAAGGCCGGGATCAAAGTGGTCGGCAAGTGGGGGCTGTGCTGCACTTCACACGTGCCAGCCGCTAATTACCAGGCACCGCTCGGATGACAGAAACAACCTCACGAGAAACGAAGAAACGCTGCAGATCTTCACCTGGTTTTTCCTTTTCTTTTTCTTGAGATCAGCAACAAAGTCTTATGTTCATTGCTTATAAATTAAATCATAACCAGCATTTTTCCCCTAGAGTAGCATCCATTTCAATTTCTTAACTGTCTGCATCCCGCGTGCCCGCAGATCCAAGCATCTGGCCTTGACTTGGAGGCCATTTTGCCGAGCGGCTCCAGGCTGGAAGGCTGTGCTCCAGCCTCCGCCACCATATTGTAGTGACTTCCCATTTATTTAAACCATTTTATTGAGGTGTGATGGACGCACAAAAAGCTGCCCATATTTAATGTCCACGACTTGCTGAGATTGGCCATAATGCCCTTGTGAAGCCTCTCTGCAGTTTCACCCATTGATCTTGCCTACACCCATTTGGCCTGCGGCCGTAGCCCTGTGGCATCCGATCCTGCCAGATCTTGGAAGCTAAGCAGGGTTGGGCCTGGTTAGTACCTGGATGGGAGACCGCCTGGGAACACCAGGTGCTGTAGGCTTGGGAGAAGGACCTGGCAACCCCCTCCCAAAAATCAATCTGCCATTGAAAACCCTATGAACAGCAGAGAAGCACTGACAATAGTGTTTCCCCTGTTGTACAGAGGGTCGCTGTGAGTTGGATACCGACTCGACGGCACCTAACAACAACAATAACAACACAGCCATTTGGAGGAAGTTCCTTCCTGCCTCCTTTCTTCTCATTTTTTATTACTTTATTATTAGTTTTCCTTTTGTGGGAAGAGCACTTACCATCATGCCTCCCATCATGGCAAAATTTTAGGTATACAATACTACCACCGCAGGGATCTGCTGCCCAGGGCATCTTGCACAACCTGCCTCTGCCCGCCCTCTTCCCCCAGCTTCTGCTAACAACCATCCTACTGGCTGATTCTGTGAGCTTCACTATGTTAGATTCCTCATGAAGTGGCCAGTACAGTATTTGTCTGGTCTGGTCTAGGCCACCTTACTGTCTTCTAGGCCTTTCCATATCGTCACAAGTGGCAGGATTTCTCTTTTTTTTAATGCGGAATAATATTCCATTGTGGGTGTTTACCACCTTTTCTTTGTCCGTTCATCTCCATGGACATGTGGGTTGTTTTCATGTGTTGCTTGCTGTGAATAACCCTGCAGTAAATGTGGGAGAACGGACCTCTCTTTGAAGTTGAAGTTCTTAGCCTTAAAGGACCTGCTCCAAGGAACCCAGGGGTGGAGAAATGAGGACGGTAGGGAGAGTCACAGAGTAGCCCACTGGAGCCTCCCGTGACTTCTGACCCCTGCTCTCTGCTGGGCCTGTTCTGAGCTCCAGACCTTCAGGGATGAGCCCAAAGGCTTCCTTCAGCCTGCAATTCCGCAAGGCACAGGGGGGTCTCTGAGAGAGGACCTTTCCCAACTCAGCTAGGACACAATGACATCTGAAGACATGCTTCCTGTGGGTTGCTTTTCTGCCACTTGCCATAATTGCCTTGTGTCCCTGACTGCCTGATGAGTTCATGGGGCTTGTCACCAGGGGTGAAGGCACCCCCAGGTAATCTCTAGCTCTGGGTGCACACACAGAAGGATGGGGCAGCCAGGCAAGAGCTTTGGCCACAGGATGGCAGCATGGACAGGGCAGTGCCAGGTGTGTTACCGCTTCCTTCCCTCTGACTCCAGCTCACCACGAGGGTCTTGCACTAGAGTGAGGGTCTCCGTGCAGGAGAGAGGCAGCCATCACCATGGTGGAGAGGGGAGAGACCCTGCCACTGCAAGGCAGGAGGGCATAGGAGCAGGCCGTTGTCCTTGCCATTGTGATACATTCAGGGACCGATGAGGACTGGCTTTCGTCCTCTGTTCTGTTTGAGACCCTGAGAGGCAGCTGCCAGTTTCAACCCCACACAGCTACCGCTTCTAGATCTGCAGGAGCCCAGAGACTAAGTCCCAGACTCTGGGCTGCCGAGGGACATGGGGCACAGTGGGGATGAAACAGCAGCCACCAGAGTCCTAGCCACACCTACTATCCCCACCACACCTAGCAAGGCCCTCAGGCAGCAGACGGTGGGCAGGGCAGTGGCAATGGCCGTCCTTCTCCATGAGCAATAGGAGCCCTTGGAAGAGACCTGGACAGCACTGCGTCTGGAGGAGGCTCAGCCAGGGCCAGCTGTTCAGCAGCCTTTCCTGGGCAATGGGCAAGCGGGGGTCTGCTCCTTGAAAACAAAGCTTGGAGGCTTTTCTTCACATGGGTGTCAACTTCTCAGGAATCAACTTCTCATGGTCCAGAAACCCGTGGTTTTCTTCAGCTTTTATCCTTGCTGGCTGCTATGCTTTAGATCTAAAATGTCCCCCCAAACTCCGGTCATTTGGTCTCCAGCTATTGGTGCTGCCCCGGGAGGTTGTAGAACTTTGGGAGATGGGTCTAGCTTGGCAAAAGGGAGCCATTGAGGGGCCTTTAGAAGTTTTTATCCCAAACCTGTAGCTCTGCCCTCTCTCTCTCTGCTTCCTGCTCACGAAGATACAAGATCACCCACCATTGGCCCAGGGCTGGGGTTTAGCTCAGCTGGTAGAGTGATGCTCTGCACTCTCTAAGGCCCTGGGTTTGATTCTGAGAGCTACAAAAGTTGGAGAAAGACCTGACAGCCCACTCCTGAAACAATCAGCCATTGAAAACACTATGAATAGCAGAGAAGCACTGACGTAGCACTGGGCAGGTTCTGTTGTACATTTGCTCACTGTGAATCGGACTCAACTCCAAGGCACCTAACAACAACAACAAAGTCGTGGGCCCTCCTCCATCTCCATTATGGATTGATCTACCAACTGTGAGCTTCCAATAAGTCTTTTCTTCTGTGTTTTGGTTGGTGTTTCTGCTATAATAATGACGGATGACTAATACACTGAGCAAGTAGAAACACAGAAATGGATGGAAGGGTGCTCTTTTAGGACAAGGGCCGCCTAGATTCATGGCAGGCACCACACTCTGCACCAAAGCAAGATCAAAGGCACTGAGGCCCAAGGAGATGCTCAGCATGGGGAAGTGAAGAGCATGGACGAAGAGGGTCCATCTGTCTGGCCTGGAAAAGTAAGTGCTTTTGATATGTCATTGCCGTTGTTTTATATTTCATGTTATTGTTGTTAGGTGCCATTGAGCTGGTATCCGACTCATAGAGACCCTACTATGCACAACAGGTGAAACAATATTGTTAGTGCTTCTTTGCTATGCATAGGGTTTTCAATGGCTGATTGGTTTTGGGGGAGTGGGTTGCTGGGTCCTTTTCCCTATAGCACCTGGTGTTCCCAGGCGGTCTCCCATCCCAGTACTAACCAGGCCCGAGCCTGTTTAGCTTCTGAGGTCTAATGGGATCAGATGCCATAGTGGTACAGCTGCAGGCTTTATATTTCATAGGAGGGTTCCTTTCACTGGTACAGTATGTTCTACAGTTTCCAACATGCATTTCTTTCACATTTTGTTTTCTCTCTTTCCCTTTATTTTTTCTGGTTTGATTACTGGTCATTTCTTCTCCCCTTTCTTCATCTGTACTGTGACTTTTACTCCACACTTGGTCACCATCTGTGTGGGGCATCTTCCACTGACCTCCAGCCCCTGACGCATCCCTGTGTAGAGGGCTGAGATGGACAGACACCATCAGGCTTCCTTGATCCAGGCCTTTGGTGACAAAGACTCTTTGCTTGGCCATAATTAAGTCAGGTGCCAGAGACTGCTCCCAGGCAGATCTGTGCACCTCTTTATAAGATCTGATTTGAAAGAACCCTAAGGGACCACTTGAGCAAGAACTCCCCTCCCTCCGTGTCCAATCACCTTTGGCATCCAGTAAGGTTCCTCTCCTCCCCCACCCCATGGAAGCTGCCTGCTCACCCTGGCCTGTCTGCAGCAAGACTCCAGTTAGTGGGATTGCCCGGAATCCTCCTTTCCCCTTTTGTGTTCTCTCTACTTATTATTCCTTTCACTGACTCCTATCCTGCCCTTGGCTATAAATTCTCACTTGTTCCTATTGTGTTAAGAGTTGAGTCCTGTCTCTCTCTCCCATGGCAAGATTTCATTGTTATGGTCCCTACACCTACCGTGATGACCCTGAATAAAATTTTCCTTACTGTCCTTCAACTGTTCATTGAATAGATTTTTTTCTTTATTTTTTCTTTTCCTTCCTTCCTTCCTTTTTTCTTCCTCTCTTCTTTCTTTTTGCTGTATTGTAGGGTTGAACCCAGAGCATCACACATACTAGGCAAGCACTCCATTACTGAGCTGCACCCCCAGGCACTTGTCTACTTTTTTATTGCAAGACAGGGTCTCGCTGAGTTGCGCAGGCTGCCTCTGGCCTTGACCTTGTGGTCTCCCTGCCTCTGCCTCCCAAGTTACTGAGATTATAGCATGAGCCTAGGCGCTGTTGTAAATAGTTCTATTGTTGTTGTTTTATTTTGTTTTGTTTTGTTTTTTTACCAATGGGAAGCATCCCTTGGAAGTTGGAGGGCGGTGTCTGTGCTGACGGAGGGGTCCACTGCCCTCTACCCGCACTCCTCAACAGACTTGAGTCCTGTGGGAAGCCCGCAGCTCCTACCAGGGAGCCCTGCCCACACACTGGGCCCTGCTCTCCTGACCAGCCCTGAATCCGTCTTGCCCTTTCTGCGCCTCCTCCCCAGGCCTGGGGGCTGCTGATGCCTGGGGCATGGCGGAGACCCTGCTGGTGCCCTTTTGGGCGTGGCCTCTGTTTCCTGCGGAGACGCACCAAGAAAGCTGCTCTTTTTTGGAAACCATCACCAGACAAGCGTTTCTCTAGGATGATGTGAGAACAGCACGCAAGTCCTCCTCCTGACGAGAGTCTCTGCCTCCCTGCCTGCCATGACCCCTCTACCACTCCCCTACCCTCTCATCCTCAGGCCGGCCCTGGGAGGACTTCTTTCCCTCCTCATATGCCCTGGCCTTGCTGGGGTAATTTATGACTTTATTTTGAGATTATTATTAGAATTTCCTTTGCAGGGCACCTCTTTCACTTCAAGAAGCTCCTCCGTCTCCAGCCAGCTGCCATTGTCATTTAGATTTAACCACACACTGCAAGAAGTGTCCATGGTGGGGTCCCTTCCCCACCACCCTCTCTTGAAATGAACAGTTAAAACATTCATTGTAGATCAACAGGAGCAATGCTATTGCTCATGATTTCTTACAAAGGTACCTCCAGTTGGCTCAGTAAGGGCAGTGAGCCTGAGGGCTTGAGTCCCTGTAAATTACATCAGGGCTTCAAACCTACCAAGAAATGGGTTCAAGTTTGAGTACAGGTTCCATGATTTGAATTTCAAGGGTTCAGACTTGATTCAGGTGTGGGTTTAATTCTATGTCTAGATAACAGGGCTTCAAACAGAACCTGAACCTCATACCTAAACCTGTTCCAGTTCAAGCATTTAAAAAATTTTCCTGAATCTGAGCCCAGTGAAAAATGGGGTTCAGTTGCAGCTTTTAATGGCTTTTTCCCTTTATTTTCTTTTCTTCCTTTTTTGTATCATCTGTCATATCATTAGCTATTTAAAAACTTTTAAAAAATGAAAAAAGATTTCATCTACCTACATACAGGATTAAATTTTTAAACCCGAGCTGAACTTGAACTCTCTAACTGTTAACGTACTGAACCTGCACCCAAAACATACCCCCATTTTTCACGAGTTACATTTATTTATTTATTTTTAACTACCAAGTTGTTGTTGTTGTTAGGTGCCATCAAGTCGGTATCCGACTCATAGCGACACTCATAGGGTTTTCAATGGCTGAGTGCTTCGGGATTGCCTTGGGAGTGGATTGCCAGGCCCTTCTCCCATTTTTGCGGTGCTGGGAATTGAACTTGGGGCCTCAGAGACTGCAGCGCAGCGCTCTACCAACTGAGCTAAATCCCAGCCCCACTACCAAGTTAGAAAAGTCTTAATTGAACACCATATACTATTGGGATTATCACACTGTTTTGGTTCTGGACATTTAGTGTGAATGTGGGTCTGGAAATTATGGAGACCCAGAGATTTCCCATTGAGGACCACAGTTGATATACCAATTGTTTTTGTTTTGTGTATTTTGCCCAATGGCTGGAAGGCAGAATTTTCTTCCAATTTGAGAGGAGAGAATAGTGAAGGGATTTTAATCTATTGCTTGGTTATATTTGGCTCTAGTTCGAAATATATATATATATATATATATATATATATATATATATATATATGTACTTTGCTTCAGAATTTGGGTGTAGGTTTGTTGTTGTTGTTGTTAGGTGCTGTCCAGTCTTGTCTGACTTATAGTGATCCTTATAGGGTTTTCAATGGCTGATTGTTTTGGGATTGCCTCGGGAGTGGGTTGCCATGTCCTTCTCCCATTTTTGTGGTGCTGGGAATCGAACTCGGAACCTCAGAGACTGCAGAGTGGTGCTCTACCAACTGAGCTAAATCCCAGCCCTAGGGTGTAGGTTTGGAGGATCCTTACTATGCACTCAAGTTCTTTGGTCAATATGTAATAAAATCATCAGGTGTTAGAGAAGGTACACTCTGGCAATTCATGTGTTTGGGACACAGTCTGATCCTTTTTAAAAAATTTCTGCCACTTGAGCTTACCCATTAAAACTCATATCGCAAGCATAAAATGCTGGGTTTGCGTAAGAAACCGCATATTTTGCTGAGACAGGCCTCTGCAGGGAGCCACTCCAATTGCCTCTTCAGGCATTGTCAAAGCCAGGCAGATATAACTTAACCCCGTCGCCCGCCCCAGAAGCTGGCCTTCACATAGTTCCATGTGGTAAAACTCTGCCTTACATGTTAGGGCTTAGTGGGTGGTGATGCATGCCAATGCCCTGCCCACATGCCTGAGCTGTCAGGGGCTCAGGGAGCCCCTGCGAATGAAGCAGGGTCTGAGCTAGCGTCAGGCACAGCCACCTGTGCTAGGCGCAACACGGTCACAACAGGTCTCATTGCAAAACACTTCCCAACCCCATCACAATCTACAAAATAATTGTTAACTAAGTGAAAAATCTCCTCTTTCCCAGAGGAAGTTTGCCGTGACAAGTAGTTTCGATTAGTTGAATGCACAGATGCTTCTCTTGCGCCTTGGTGTGTGCCCTCTGCATTTCAGCCTTCTGTGGTCTGTGGCCTCTAAGGAGCACAACCCCTCACAAGGACATACGCCACCAGCTCCCAGGCCAGGCTGTCTTCAGTGCCAGGCACCAAACTGCGATGCCTTTTGGTGACAAATGGTGCCAAGAGCATTATGTCCTCTGCTGTGACCTTCGGGCCTGGTCCCGCAAGCCCTTCAGCAGCACTGTGGCTGGGATCCACTCTTTGTTTCAACTTTAAGGATATGGTTTTGAAGGAGGGTTTTGTTTTCCATGACAACAAAATCGTCCGTGTTTGTACTCTTTGTTCTGTTGAAATATTCTATTTAATATGACTAACCCACTCGCAAGGGATGAGCCATTGAAAACCCTATGAATAGCAGAGAAACACTGTCAGATACACTGCTGGAAAAGGAGCCTCCCAGCGTGGAAGGCATTCAAAGAATGGCGGGGGAAGAGTTACCTCCTAAAAATAGTTGTTGTTGTTAGGTGCCATCGAGTCAGTATCCGACTCATAGTGACCCTCTGTACAACAAAGGAAACACTATTGTCAGTGCTTCTCTGGTGTTCATAGGGTTCTCAATGGCAGATTGATTTTTGGGAGGGGGTTGCCAGGTCCTTCTCCCAAGCCTACATCTTCTGGTGCTCCCAGGCAGTCTCCCATCCAGGTACTAACCAGGCCCGACCCTGCTTAGCTTCTGAGATCTGACAGGATCAGATGCCACAGGGCTACAGCTGCAGGACCTAAAAGTAGAGTCTACCTTAAAGACAAGATTGGAATCAAGGCCCAGGGGCCTCCATTTCCTCATGTGCCATGAATCAAAATGAGGAGAAACTGGTGTAAGTGTCCATTAATAATTGGAACATGGAATGTGCATAGCATGAATCTAGGAAAATTATAAATCATCAAAAGGGAAATGGAGCACATAAACATCAACATCAATGAGCTGAAATGGACCTGCATGGTCCATTTTGAACCAGATAATCATATAGTTTACTATGCTGGGAATGACAAACTAAAGAGAAATGGGTTACATTCATCATCAAAAAAGACATCTCAAGATCTGTCCTGAAGTACAATGCTGTCAGTGATAGAATAATATCCATACGCCTACAAGGAAGGCCAGTTAACATGTCTATTCCTCAAATTTATGCACCCACCACAAAGGCTACAAATGAAGATAGGAAAGATTTTTACCAGCTTCTGCAACCTGAAATAGATCAAACATGAAATCAAGATGCACTGATAATTACTAGTGACTGGAATGCAAAAGTTGGAAACAAAGAAGAAGGCTCAGTACTTGGAAAATATGGCCTTGGTGACAGAAACAATGCTAGGGATCACATGATAGAATTTTTTCAGACCAATGACCAAATTTTTTCAGACCAAAGGCAAATGGCTTTTTTCATCAACATAACTGGTGTCTATACATATGGACTTTACCAGATGGAAAATACAGAAACCAAATTGACTACATTTGTGGAAAGAGATGATAGAAAAACCCAATATCAAATGTCAGAACAAGGCAATGTGCTGATTGTGGATTAGACCATCAACTGCTCATATGTAGGTTTAAAATAAAACTGAAGAAAATTAGGAAAAGTGCATGAGAGCCAAGGAATGACCTTGAGAATAGCCCACTTGAGTCAGAGACCAACTCAAGAACAGGTTTGAGGTGTTAGACACTAATGATCAAAGATCAGACAAGTTGTGTCATGATATCAAAGACTAATTCATGAAGAAAGCAAAAGGTTACTAAAAAGACAGAAAAAAGAGAGAAAAGACCCAATTACATGTCAAAAGAGACTCTGAAACGTACCCTTGAACAAAGATCTGCTAAATTAAAAGGAAGATATGATGAAGTTAAAGAAGTAAATAAAAGATTTCAAAGGGCAGCTCGACAAGATGAAATCAAATATTATAATAATGACATGTTCAAAGAGCTGGAGATAGAAAAACCAAAAGAGAAGAATACACTCTGTTTTTTCAAGTTTAAGGAATTGAAGAAAAAATTTAAGCCTCAAGTGGCAATAGTGAAGGATTCTACAGGAAAAATATTGTATGATGCAGGAAGCATCAAAAGAAGATGGAAAGAAAGATGGATGGAAAGAATTAGTGGATGACCAACCATTTTAAGAGATTGCATGTGATCAGGAACCAATGGTGTTCAAGAACAAAGTGAAAGCTGCCTTGAAGGAACTGCCAAAACACCAGACTCCAGGAATTGATAGAATACCAATACACATGTTTCAATAAACAGATGCAGCACTGGAGGTACTAATTTGTTTATGCCAACACTGTTGGAAAAGCGCTACCTGGCCAACTGACTGGAAGAGATCTATGTTTGTGCCTATTCCCAAGAAAGGTAATCCAAACCAAATGTGGAAATGACCAAAGGATATCATTAGTATCACATGCAAGTAAAATTTTGCTAAAGATCATTCAAAAGCAACTATATCAGTATATAGACAGGGAACTGCTGGAAAATCAAGCTGGATTCAGAAGAGGGCATGGAACTAGGAATATCATTGCTCATGTGAGGAGACTAGCCAAAAGCAGAGAATGCCAGAAAGATGTCTATCTATGTTTTATTGACTATGCAAAGGCATTTGACTGTGTGGATCATAACAAATTATGGGTAACCTTGTGAAGAATGGGAATACCAGAGCACTTAATTGTACTCATGAGGAATCTGTTCATAGACCAGGAGGCACTTGTTCAAACAGAGCAAAGAAACACTGCCTGGTTCAAAGTCAAGAAAGGTGTACCTCAGGGCTGTACCATACACCTTCAATCTCTATGCTGAGCAAGTAGTCTGAGAAGATGGACTTTATGAAGAAGAACGTGGCATCATGATTGGAGGAAGACCCGTTAACAACGTGCACTATGCAGATGACACAACTCTGCTTGCTGAAAGTGAAGAGGATTTGAAACATTTACTGCTGAAGATCAAAGAACACAGCCTTTGGTGTGGATCGCACCTCAGCATCAACAAAACAAAAATCCTTACAATAAATTTGTAACTTCATGATAAATGGAGAATATATTTAGTGTGTCCAAGATTTTGCTTTACCTGATTCTAAGATCAACACGTGTGGAAGCGGCAGTCAAGAAATCAAAAGATGCATTACATTGAGAAAAGCTGTTGCAAAAGCCCTTTTTAAAGTGTTGAAAGGCAAAGATATCACATTGAAGACAAAGGTGCGCCTGACTCATCTGTGGTATTTTCAGCTGCATCATATGGTTGTAAAGTCTGGGCATTGAATAAGGGAGACAGGAGAACTGATGCTCTTGAATTACGCTGCTGGAGAAGAATATTGAATATACCATGGTCTGCCAAGAGAGCCAACAGATCTGTCCTAGAACAAGAGCAACCAGAGTGCTCCTTGGCAGCAAGGATGGCTAGACTGCCTCTCTCATATTTTGGACATGTAGTTAGGAAGGACCAATCCCTGGAGAAGGACATTGTGTTTGGGGAAGTGGTTCTCAATGAAAAAAAGGAAGACCCTCCACTAGATGGATTGACACAGTGACTGCAACAATGAGCTTAAATATAACAAGGATTGTGTACATTGCACAGTGTCAAGGAGTGTTTTGTTCTGTTGTACATAGGGTTGCTTTGAGTCTGACCTGACTCCATGACATGTAACAACAACAACATTTAATTCAAACTTAGTCTGGAGAAACTTGAGGCGTTGACATGTAAGGTGTCTATGCCATAAGGAGGAGAATTACCTGTGCCCTGCTCCTACTGTACAAAGTCTCCTACAGGGCTCTGAAGTCAGAATCAGGTGAAATAACTCCCTCTGGGGCAAATGTGCCTGGTTTTGTTAGTTTGTTGTGTATATTAAATGTACAAAATAATGGGCTTCATTCTGACCTTTTCCTACACCGAAGCCCTTGGTCATATTGTGAGCAAGTTTCCAGTGCCTGCCACTGGTGGATTTATTCTTCAGCTGTAATCATCTCCCAGGGATTCCCCTTAGATCCAGCTTTTGGGTTTTTTTTTTTTTTTTTGGTCACCATTGCTCTTTATGCCGCTTCCCCAAGCCTGATGGTGACGTGGCACTGCTGGTTTTAGACCTCCATGGAATATGAGAGCCATTTGCTCACTTTTTAAAACTTCTTTGACTCCATCACAGTGGCGTAAGACCAGCGCAGTGCAGCCAACATCAACCCTTCCTCCTGAGTCTCCTTTTGTCTGGGGTCCCTGACTGAGTCCCGCAGGGCCTTCCTGGCTCTCTTATAGCTGCTTGTAGGGTCACAGAGCAGCCCAGAGCCTGGCCTGCATTCCACAGTGCCTGCTGGGTCCTAGGCTTCCTGCTGCTCCCCCGAGCACTGACAGCTCTCACCCCCGAAAAGAGAGGTGGTTCTAGAAAGAGCCACTTGTTTTATTGTGGTTAGAGACCAGTGTGGAACCTGGAGATCATGTTTGTCTTCCTCACGTTATGGCGTGAGACTCTCTGAGAGGAAATGACCTGCACAAAGCAGTGCCACCAAAAGAAGCCCAGCACTGCCCACACCCGAAGAGGGCAAGGGCGTGGCACAAAAATCCTAAGTACCCTGACGACAGTTCACATTTGTGAAACGGACCCTAATAAAATAGTTAGGGCTCTTCCTCTTCCAAAGCCATGATTCTCTAACTGCCGAGGACCACCTGCAGGTCCGAAGGCCACAGGATGTGAGGTACAAAGAGGCTATGTGGCCCCCGTGGCCCTGGGGCAGGCAGCGCCCTGGTGTTGCCTCTGGTAGGGACTGTCATCAAGTCAGCCAGTGGGCACCTTAGCCAGCTGGACTCCAGGGTCCCAGGAGCCACAGCTGGCCCTGGGGTTTGTAAGCCTCCCCCTGCTGCCTGGGGCCTGGGGCAGCTCCATGTCCGAAGCCAGATAAGGCTCGCTTCCCCCCAGCCCTCCGATGAATCCTTCCCATCCCAGCACATTGTCTCCTCCGCTGACTTCCTCCTGTCCCAGGAAGATCCCTCCTCAGACAGACCACAGGACGGCCCCTCAGGACGCTCACAAATGAGCTCGAAGGCCCTGTTCTACTTAGTCAGTGTCACCCACGAGCAAGTCTTTGCCAGCGGGATCCCGTGGGGCACCTGCAGCCTTGCATCTCGATGCTTACCTGCAGAGCAAAGAAAGACCAGGTTTCCCGTCCTCTCGTGTGTTTGCGAGGGTGAGATGAGAAAAAACAAAAACTGGAAAAGCAAACTGTCCAAAGCAAAAACTGGAAAAGTTTCTATAGCTTAATAAATATTAGCATACATTTCAATATCATTGTCTTTCTGTGGGTAGAAAAAAAACCCCTAAAATATTGTCATGCTAAAAACCGTATTTGCCTAAACCCTTTCCTGGCAGTAGTTTTAGGTTTCTTCATTTTGGATAGACTTGCAAACCTGCTTCTACAGTAAAAAGTTTCCAGAAAGCAAACTCTCACAAATCTGAAGCCACGGTAGCGTTGCCAGAATCATTAGAATAATCTAGGGAGAGCCAGGAATACTCTCCCAAGGACTGGCTGTCTTGGTACCTTGTGCTCCAGGGCCATGGGCTCTGTTGTGTCTGGCCTGTGGCTTGTGTGGTCACAGCCATCCTGAGTTGGGTCTCCATGTCAGGCTGGCAGCCTAGGCTCTGACCAGGAAGGAAAAGGCTGCAGAGAGCTGGGAAGGCCCTGCGGGATGCGGTCAGGGACCCCAGACAAAAAGAGACTCAGGAGGAAGGGGAGCGAAAGAGCTGGCAGGAAGGAAAGGTGTGGCCGTGAGGGAAGGCCAGGAGGGCAGGAGAGGCCAAAGAATTTTCCTGGGCTCGTCAGTCACCCCATCACCCCCCAACATCCCGTAAAGCCAGCGGGTGTCCCGAGCGGGAGCGGACTCACGATCCTTGTTTTCTGGATCCTGCCCGAGCTTTTTATGACATTTTATCTGGTTTGTCCAAAACACATGTTTTATTACATGAGAAAGAAAAAACTTTGGCTGAATTGTTGGAATTACGGAGGCTCGGTCCAGCCGTCGTCAAGGGCTTTTGAACTTAGATTCTTCTACAGTTTTACAGGCCTGAGCTCTTGGGAACCTCCTGGCATTTTCTCCCAGTGTAGACTCGTAATGGATTGCCATTCTAAGATGTTTTTATGACAAGTCATCTCCTCCTGGAGTTCCAGGTAAATGACGAGGGTGAAGATCCTGGTGCCTCAGGAAAGCCCTGCTGTTTCATATGCATACACAGCCTTCACATGTTCTAGAGGCCACTTCCTGCATTCCTTATCTCACCCTCGCAAACACATGAGAAGAAAGGGGAAACCTGGTCTTTCTTTGCTCTGCAGGTAAGCATCGAGATGCAAGGCTGCAGGTGCCCCACGGGATCCCGCTAGCAAAGACTTGTTCCTGGGGGTCACTGCCTTCCCACGAATGCCCCTCACCTGCCAGCCCGAGTTCTCCCAGTTCTCAGTGTGGACACAGGTTTAAAGATCCTCAGCCAGCCCCACAACAAAAGACAAGGACCCCGGGGACCCCCAATGGCTTCACACATCCAGCTGCTTGTAGGGTCACAGAGCAGCCCAGAGCCTGGCCCTCAGTCCACAGTGCCTGCTGGGTCCTCGGCTTCCTGCTGCCCCCCTGAGCACTGACAGCTCTCACCCCTGAAAAGAGAGTTGGTTCTAGAAAGAGCCACTTGTTTTATTGTGGTTAGGGACCAGTGTGGAACCTGAAGATCGTGTTTGTGCTTCCCAGGGTTTCTTTCAATGCCTTCGAATAAAACCACATCTATTCCATCACGGAGCTGGGATTTAGCTCAGTTGGTAGAGCGCTGCGCTGCAGTCTCTGAGGTCCCGAGTTCAATTCCCAGCACCACAAAAATGGGAGAAGGACCTGGCAATCCACTCCCAAGGCAATCCCGAAACAGTCAGCCATTGAAAATTCTATGAGGGTCGCTATGAGTCAGATACCGACTCGACGGCACCTAACAACAACAACAACAACAATTCCATTATGGCCTCTGTTTAATTGGGGTGTGGTAGGGGGAGATGCTGAAAGGCCTGGAGGCCAGGCTGGTCCCTCAGAGCCAGGTTAGGATATGCTCACTGGGAGGGGGCTTCAAGTGTGCAGGGGCAGAGACAGCAGCCGCCTTGAGAGAGTGGGCCCTGGGGCTTGTTCCGAAGGTCTGTGTCTTCCGTGGCCCCACTTCCACATGCTGCCTTCCTCATCAGGGGACCCCATGCCATCAGGAAGGGACTAAGCATCCTAATTTGTTTCTAAAATAAAATGAGTTGGATTTTTACTGCAAAAATCAGTAAAATGGTTGCAAAAGCAACATTTTTAACGATGCAAAAATAAAAGCCGCGTGATTCCAAAGGCACGAAGAGCCCCCATTACTTTGGTTTAGACGAGGAGACAAATGAGGGGCCATAAGACTATATTAGAGAAAAAGATGTAATATTCTATTACTGGGTTTATAGCTATATATAAAACCCAAGTACACTGCTCCCAGCTCCTCGCCCTCTCCCGGTCCAACTACTAATAAATGGAGAATTCCTTTAGTTTAAAGATTGCGACTCTCACCTTTAAGCTCTCATAACTGTTGGAAGAGAGGAAGATTAACACTGCATGATCTCAGCTACTATTTTCCGAAAGGAGAAAATATCAGTGAGATTTGGATCGTTTGCAAAGAAAAGGAAATTTTGTTCGATGACCATGACATACACAAAACCCCCCTCTAATGCAGGTAACACAGCACCGTATTTGGATAAGGGCCCCCCCCCCCCCCCAGAACCCTGGTGCTGGGGATTTGGGAGGGCAGCTCAGCAGAAGGACCAACTCGGGTGCGTTCCCACGCAGGAGGCTGGGGGCTGGCCAGCAGGGGCCGCCCCATTTGCTTGTTGCAAACAAGGCCCTTCAGCAACACCAAACAAATCAGACCGCCAAGAATTTTTTTTTTTCTTGTTCCTAACTTTCCCATAAAAAGATTCAGGTAAATGTAGCATGACGAGCCAATTTAAGCCAATTTCAAAGTTATTTGAGTAATTGGTTATTAAGATAACAGTCTCAAATTTCAATTCAGCAATTATTGTCTTAAAGACACAGAGCCAGGCATCGGGAGAAAAGTGTGCGGTGTGTTAAATTGAGAGAGTCCTGGTTTCTGGGGGAGAACGACATTCTAGAAAGAACCGAGACAGCTCTGTGGCCGAGTTTCTCTTCTACAAAAGGGGTCCCGGATTCAGGCAGCGAGGAGCTTCCCAAAATACAACAGAACGGTTCCTCCAAACACAGAAACCAAAGCTGTGTTCTTGCCATGTTAGTAGGAGGACCCCAGGATCAGTGATTTCTCATTCTCTCTCTCTCTCTCACACTCAAATACAAATGTTAGCAAGATGTCGCCCCAAGATGGAACCCACAAAGGGATTTCTCCCTGTCCCCCCACCCCAGGGGACCCCAGCACAGCCTCACACCATCTCCTGGTGGAAAAGCTGGCTTTGGCAGAGGTTCTTGGTGGCAGGCCAAGTTCTCCTTTCTAATGACGGGTGGAATTACGTCCAGAAAGCCTTACAGCAAAGAAACACAAAATGCTCAGCTGATTCCCTGCTCTTCAACCCCCTGGGATGGATGGCTGCGGCCAGTTACTACAAAGCACTAGATAATCGCCGATCCCAGGCTACAAGGGACTTACTTTAGGCACAAGTTGCGGAAAGGTTTTCAAGGCAGATAGGAGTCCTTGACCTCGGACAGCACTAGGAAAGATAAGCATCAAAGAGGCAAGGCAGTCTTCCAAAGAATGTGCAGCAATAGCAAACATGACTGCTGCCACAGGCGTGTACCAAGAGGCCATCGGGGGCCAGGCATGGTGGTTTATAGGAAGCAGCTTCTGTTCTTGTCACCATGAGCCTGTGCTTGTTGTTAGGCGCCACCAGGTCAGGTCTGACTCACAGTGACCCTATGTATGACAAAACAAAATGAACAAAACAGTCCCTGACGCTGCGTCCTGCCTTATGTCAGTGCTCCTCTGCTATTCATAAGGTTTTCGATGCTGGTTGTTTCCAGGATGGCTTCGGGAGTGGGCTGCCAGGTCCTTCTCCCATTTTTGTGGTGCTGGGGATGGAACCCAGGGCCTCAGAGAGCACAGAGCAGCTCTATACCAACGGAGCTACAGGAGAGGAAATTTGAGTCTGTGGACCCAAGACATGGAGCACTTAAGTAGCCTGCCCAAAGGCCGATAGGCAGCAGGAACCCCTTGCTCTGAACACCACACTCTCAGTCACCAAACTAGACTGTCACTGCATGTAAAAAAGACAAGGGGCCTGGCCTCCTGCTTGGGCGATTGCTAATGCCCCTGCTCCCTCCCCAGTGCTCTCAGTACGGCCTGGCCATGCGGTACACAGTGGGCTGTTCTGTAGAAAGGGGACATCTTTCTGCAGATAGCAGAAGACCAACCCAAACACGACCGCTTTTTAGATGAACCTCTGCAGGCCCCCTTGAGCAACAGAGCACTGTTCAGCATGCAGACTGGAGGAAGGGGAGTGCAGGACAGTGGGGGCTGGACCTCTTCCATCCCCCTCCACCCTGCCAGGGGCTGACATGTGATACCCTTGTCATCGCAGACAATTTTTCTCCAGTGAGCAGTTGAAAACAAGACATGGAGGTTCCTGGCCAGCTGTGAACCTTGCAAACAGGGGTAGCTGTGGGGTATACCCACTATTCGTTTTCTTTATCTTACATCTTTCAGAATTCTTCCCTCCTGGGCATGGTGGCGCATGCCTGTAATCCCAGGGGCTTGGGCGGCCTGGAGGCAGGAGGATCACAAGTTTGAGACCAGAGGCAATCTGTGTAACTTAGGGAGACCCTGTCTCAAAAAGTAAAACAAAACAAAAAAAAAAAATGGGCTGGGGGCGCAGCTCAGTGGTCCAGCACTTGCAAAGCATGTAGGCGCGAGATCTTGGGTTCAACCCCCAGTACCGCAAAAAAAAAATAAAGAATTCTTCTCTGATTTCATCTGTCCCTGATAGAGAACTCGTAGTGGGAATTATAAATACACATTTCCCTAGAAACAGAGGCAGATAAAGAGGACAGGTGGCTTAGCAACACAGCGTCCACCTGCTGGGCCAAAGTGTAAGAGGTTCAGCTGGTTATAGCGAGTACCTGTCCCTTACAACTTACATCTCATTTGAAGAAATGTCTCCAAAGGATATTAGAGTCAAAACACGCCTCAAACGCTATCTGTTACCCTGTTTAGTTCCAAAGTTTTAAGAACCTTCAATACTTTTGTTCAGACAAAGCCTTCCGTGAAGGGCAGCTAATCCAGCGAGACACCGTGGCTTTCTGTATTGGTGGGTTCCACGTGCACACATTCGACTCCTGCAGATCCAAAATACTGGGAAGAAATTGTATCTGTACTGAGCCTGAGCACTCTTGCATTTCTTGTCCTTATTCTCTAAACAATGCAGCGTAACAACTACTTACACGGCATCATGTTGCGGTAGGGATTAGACGAAACCACAAGATGAGTTAAGGTCTCCGCCATAATGTGCATAGGTTAAACGCAAGCCCTCGTCATTTTATAGAAGGAACCTGAGCACCTGTGCATGTGGGTGTCTGAGGGCGTCATGGAACTGATCTCCATGGACACCGAGAGACAACTGAACGCACACAAGCACATCACACGCATGCAGCCATCCACACACAGGTACGCATGTGCACACGCTCACACCTACACACATGCAAACACAGAGTGACTCTCAAGCATGGAAGGAAGCCCCAGCCCTTCCCACCTCCTGTGGTCCACGGAAAGGTCTAAGGAACGCGTGAGACCCACTGGATAGACAAGTGTCATAGCTTTGGTGAACCAGGACTGGGTCTCCCCAGGCCAGAGCTCTGACGTGAGATAGAGCAGTTCATCGCTTCTCAGCTCTCTCCCCCGCCCTGGTCCAGGCTTCTGATCTTGGCTCTGCATGTGGTCCTAGAACCCCGGGACCTGGCTATCCCATTGCGGCCCACAGCACCCTGGCCCCTTGGTCTCCCCAAGGTTCCCAGATCTGCATTCACAGCCATGTCTTCCCAGCCCCCAGTGGGAATCTCTACCCACACGGCCACCCAACCATGGCCCGGCGCACTGGCTCCTAACACCACTCTCTCCAATGAAGAGACCCCGTCCACGCAGAGACCCGGGGCCACCCTCAGTGACATCCCCACCCAGAGGCCAGCACCAGACCCAGCAGCTGTAAGGGCGGGGTTCTGCACTCTCTGCCTCACTCTGCACCAAGGCCTTGGCAGCTGAGCCTGACTCTGCCCCCAGGGCCTTGGAGGAACAAAAATAGCCAGGTTTGCAGAGACTTTTAAGGACATTCACAAAGGGCATCTCATATGAGTCTAGCTAAATACCCTTAAGTTCAGTTTATTTTTATTCCCACTTTGAAATGAAAAAAAGGAGGCTCTGAGCAGAGTTGGCTGTTGAAGGACACTCTCGGGGCCCCACAGGCAGTGTGGAGTGGGCTGGTCCTCTGCAGCCTGTCCCCATCTTCCACAGTACACACATCTTTGTCAAGGGAAATCAGCCCCATGCTTCCTGAGCCAGGAGGCCAAGGCTCCAGCCATCCTCTGTCCAGGCAGGTGGAGGACGCTCCCCTGCTCTCCCCTCCACCCAGGGCCTCCGGCAGGACCTCCCAGAGCCCTCCTGGTCCCTCTCAGGCCTCCCTCAGGACTGCACCTTGTCCCCCCCTCCACCAGGTCTGAAATGCCCATGTCCAGATCAGAAAGAACACGTGGTCCAGTGACTTGGGTGGCACTGTATAGCAGGGCACAGATGCAATAAAGGGAAGCAATGGATTATAAGGCTGTGCTGATCTCAAGGACGTAAATTTTAGTGAATTCTGAGAAAAGCCAGGCCTGGGTTTTCTGTTAAATGCTTTTTAAAATTTTGAGATAATGGGAGATTTATATAGGGGTGTAAGATATGATACACAGAGATCTCATGTGCCCTTTACTCAGTTTCCCCTAGGGGAACATCTTATAAAACCACACAGCACAACTAGGAAATGGACACGGACCCACGGGTCTCACTCTTGCTTCTGCGCTTCCCTCTAGTTGTTCTTATGCATTTAGTGCACACAGTTTTGTCCTATGTGCCTCTGTTTACCACCAGGTCAAGGTGCATTTTCATTACCATAAGGACCCCTCGTGTTACCCTTTATAACCTCTCACCCAGGCCAACCACTAATCTGTCCTTCATTTCTATAATTTCATCATTTCAAGAACCTTGTATAGATGGAATCCTGCAGCAGGTAACCCTTTGGGATTGACTGGTTTCTTCACTCTGCAAAATTCTATGGAGATGCAGCTGAGCTGCTGTGCATATCAATGGTCTATTCCTTTTTTATTGCTAAGTCGTATTCTCTGGTATGGACGTACCACAGTTTGTTCAACCATTTACTAGGTGAAAGGCAACAAAAACACAAATGGTTTACACAGAAATAGCTGGTTTTTCAGTAGGGTGGAGACTGGCAGGCAGTGGCTCCAGAGTGCTCCGTGCTCAGAACACTGGTCTTGATCCCAAGGACACATCTAACTAGGACCCTGGACCCAAGAGTCCTGTTTCAGCGCATACATATTACAAGACAGTTGTTCAGACAGGCCAGGAGGTTGTCATTCCCTATATTTCGTAAATTGTCTTTGCTTCTCTGGCTCAGACCGCACAAAAGGAAAATCCCCACATGGAATGCATTGAGTAATACGATCACAAGGTTTAACCGGAGTTCCTCTTAAAGTACGGAGAAAATGGATTATCAACTTTTTATTGAAAACATTGACTGTCTCCATGGAGAAGTTTTTTAAAACTCAGGCAAAGGAAAGGCAAATGGTGTAAGGTTTGCTAAAAAGGAGTTAATATCCTATAAATCAGAACTCCTGGAATATTTTAATTATGAAACGAAAAGGGAATCTGTACTCTTGCCAGCATGATACGTCAGCTCCTATTCCCATACCATGAAGTGGACTTTTAAAGTATGAAGTCTTAAAAATCATTTTCTTTTTCCCAGTCTCTAATGTGCTCTTAGCCTAATTCTCAGCATTAGTGTGTTTGGCTCTGGGTTCGGTATGTGCTCGGCCTGACAGCCTTCAAAAGTGCCAAGGCATAAAATTTGTAGCTCACCAGAGAACACGCCGTTTGTTTACAGTTAGATAGGGCCCTTCCACTTAGGTTCAGTTACAGGGTTCTACCCAGCCTTTAGCCTGCAGCCTTAGCCTTGTGGCATCCAGTCCTGTCAGATCTCGGGAGCTAAGCAGGGTCAGGCCTGGTTAGTACTTGGACGGGAGACCACCTGGGAACACCAGGTGCTGTAGGCTTGGCAGACAGACCCGGCAACCCACTGCCAAAAATCAATCCGCCATTGAAAACCCTGTGAACAGCAAAGAAGCACTGACAATAGCGTTTCAACTGTTGTATGCAGGGTCACTGAGTCAGACACCAACTCGACAGCACCTAACTACGACTACTACTACTACCCAGAATTTAAGGGCCGGCAATAGGCCCGGGGAGGCTGCTCAAGGTCTCTCCGGGTCTCCAGGATCGGGAGCGGTCCTCGTGCCCAGGACTAGGTATAAGGCAGGGTCTGTCTTCACCTTCTAGGCCTTTGGACTGATGCCTCTTCTATACCATGGTGACACTAACCAGCAAGTGACGATGGGGCTGCCTTCCGGCCCAGAGCCCAGTCTACAAGAGGCAGCAGTATTCAAAGGAGGGGAGCCAGGCCCTTAGTGACAGGCTCTGATGGAAAAGCAGCTCAGGCCATACCGAACGCCACTTACGCAGTCTCTGGCGGTTCCCATCTGTTCGTGACCTGCTTCTGACAGCAGCAGCACAGATCCTAGAGGATGGGACAGAGGCCCTCGGGCCCAGGATGAAGGCAGGGCCCATGCAAGTCAGCAGACGCTGCTGCCAGAAGTCAGAGGTGGGGTGAGGAAAATCTGGGGCTGCAGCCCCCCAGCACAGCCCTGAGGCACAGTGACCATCCGCAGCGTGGAGCCCAGGTGACAGCACTGGCCAACCAGCCTGTGGCGTGGTCTGCCCTGACGTCTTTGTTGTTGTTGTTTTGTTTGTTTGTTTGTTGCAGCACTGGAGGTTGAACCCAGGGCCTCGTGCCTGCATGCTTTGCAAGTGCTGGACCACTGAGCTGCACCCCCAGCCCATTTTTTTTTAATTTTATAATTGGTTAAACCTATTATTGTATTTTGAGACAGGGTCTCACTAGGTTACATATACTGCCTCTGGTCTTCTTGCGATCCTCCTGCCTCCACCTCCCAAGCCGCTGGGATTATAGGTGTGCGCCACTGTGCCTGGCTGCCCTGATGTCTTGTGACCAGGGGGCAGAGACACATATTCTTCTCTCTTCCTGGAAGAAGGAAGTGTCCCCTGGCTGGCCGGGGCTGCACCCCAGATTCCACTCACCTTGTGAATGCTCCAGGCCTCCCAGAGCATCTTCCTCCCAGGAAAAGGAATGGATGTACCCTCAGGACCTTAGGGCCAGGGGGCGGGGACCAGCGTCCTGCATCTGCTGCATCTGACCTGGGCCCCCTGTCCAAAGCACCCCCCACACCTGGTGAGAAATGTGGCTCCCAGGAGATGGCCTGTGGGGAGTCGCATGTTTAGGAGGAGCAGCTGTAGTGACTACTGGCCAGTCCACCCAGGACAGAGCAATAGAGGGCAGCCACTCCCTGCAAAGTGTCACCATAGCTGGGACACCCTGAGCGCAAATCCAGAAGGCCCCGGTTCGGAGGCCCTTGGCTCAAGACCTGCAGAGTCAGAATGCGCCAGGGTCCCAGCTGCATCCCATCACATGCTCCCCAAGCTCCGCCTTGGGTGCAATGATGTGGACATCTGCAAAGCACAGACAGGGCTGTCACAATGTCAGAGACTGGCCATGGGGCCACGAGACAGCGTCTATTCTACCTAGACGACAGTCCCAGCTCAGTGCCCTGTGAGTCCCTGCCCAGTCCATGGGGCTACCACAGATGGTGAAGATGCCTCTGGGAGGCCCATGCACAAGAGAAGCCTTCTCCCCCGCCCTCCATGGAGGCTGCTGGGACAGAGCCCCATGGGAGGCATGTGGCCCAGTGGGAGGCACGCCCCTGTGGCCACACAGTCCATGACCACAGGAGATAGGCAAGGGGTCTGTTGTTGTTGTTGTCAGGTGCCTTCGAGTCGGGTCCAACTCATAGCGACCCTCATAGGGTTTTCAATGGCTGTTTCGGGATTGCCTTGGGAGTGGGTTGCCACTTCCTTCTCCCACGACAAGGAGGAGAAGAGGGGTCTGGAGAAGGAGAAAGCATGTTCTCGATCCTGAGCTGCTCCAGTGCAGGTCTGAGTGGCCTGCAGCCTCTAGCTTTTCTTTCTGCCTCTTCAGAGGATATAGCGAGCAGGTCAGGGAGAGGTGCCCAGTGCAGCCTGCACAGTCCACTCCCTCCTGCCCAAATGGGGATTCAAAAAAGGCTGTTCTCTGGGGGCAGCATGGGCCGGGGCTAGCCTGTGCTTCTTTATTAAGTTGGGGAACACCCTCCTGGGCCAGGCAGTGCCCACCTAGGCTGTCCCAGGCCACCTTGAACTGCCAGTACCCAAAAGTGGGAAGGCCCAGCCCCCAGATGTGGCCCAAGAAGCCTGAGGCTGGTGTCTGCATCAGGGCCCTGGGTCCTTCTGGCTTCTGAGGACCGCGTTTCAGTCCAGCTGCAGCTTACCTGGGGCAGGTGTGCCGGGTGCCATGGTGTGGGGCAGGAAGGGTGGCTGAGCTCAGGAGGGCCGGCTCGGCTGGCAGAGGCCTGCAGGCCTGGGTTCCCGGAGCGTTGAGGGGGGTCCCACAGAGGAGGAATAGGGGCGAGCCAGAGGCTGTGACTTTGCTGAGCCTGAGCGTCACCTGGCGGGGGAGGAGCTTGTGCCTTCAGCCAGGCCCAGGAAGGGCAGTGCTCCGCCAGGCTATGCTACCCTAAACCCAAGGACGTGACGCCTCCCTCCCAACACAGGAGCGGGGCCGGAAGCAAAGTCCACTAAGTCTTTGCCCCAGGGCCCCATGTGGCCAAGGGCTCCACTCCCTTGCCTGACCCTTTCTTTAACACCGCCATTGAAAACCCTATGAACAGCAGAGAAGTACTGATAATCCTGTTTCTCCTGTTGAACTTAGGGTCACTATGAGTCAGACACCAACTCAATGGCACCTTACAACAACAACAACAACACTGCAGAAAATAGTGAAATTGTTAGTTTTTAAGTGGTGAGCTTTCCACACATCCTGAAATTGTTTCCTGCCTTCTGGTGCCTGCAGAGAATGCAGGTGACATGAACTGAGGGCCACCTACAGAGAGGATTCCCTGGAGACCCCCGCCCTGGCCTTACCCTCCCACTGTAGCACTGAGATGGGGCGCACAGGTGTGTTGGCGAGGAGGCTGGGCAGTGAGGGACGGGCAGGTCACCAGAGGCCAAGCACCCAGAGGCAAGGGAGAGAACCGACCCCGGTTTCATCTTGCAACGCTGAGGGCCGGGCTGCTGCTGGGGGCTAATTAGTCCCCAGGTGGTCTGAAGAGTGTGGCCCTGCCCCACACTGGCCAGGCCACGAGGGACAGCTAGGTAGACCCCAGCAGCCCTAGCCCTCCTGTTCTCCCAGGTGCACAGAGACCCAGGTGACAACCCTGGGGAACCAAGAAAATTGCAGGATTGTTGCTGCTAAATCAACCCCATTAAAAACGGCAATTATCCCAGCCTCGTTGTGGGCAACAACTCCACAGGCTGGATAATGAGAAAACCTCCTCTCCCCTTGGCCCCTTCTCAGCCGGGCAGCTCCCAGCTGGTCCAGGGCTCGCCACCATCGCCTGGGGCCCAGGTACAGGGAGAGCTCAGGGATGGGGTGAAGCCTCGCCCCCAGCGTAACCCTGGCTCATGGATGCCGGTGGGCAGAGCTTCCTCCTGGTACCAGGTCATTGCCCTGGGGATCATGGTGCTGCCCAGTTAGAAGGTCAGTTCCTGGGACCCGAGAAGCAGGTGCAGGGTGACCAGGGTACCAGCCCTGGAGCCAGACATTGGCTCCGTAGAGGGCCAGCTCTGCCACCCAGTCTGTCTCTGTGTGACTGAGAGGGAGCTGCCCACACAGTGCCCCTCACCCAGTGAGCACTTGACAGACCCCATGACTTCTTCCTCTGGGCGCCCCCGGGGGGGCAGCCCCTCACTTTGGTCATTGGATCCACTTTGCCCACTGTACACTGCTCAGGGCCCAAGCCTCCGTTCACTCTTTTATTATGTCTGTCATTTATTCTGTCCACAAGCATGTGTGGTGGCCAAAATAGACATCTTCCCTCCTGGCGAAGTTTATAATCCAACATGAAGGTGTTAGGTCAAGAAATCAAGGTATGGGGTGGTTTTGTTTTTGTCAGACTAACTGAAAGAAATGGGTGCATCTGATGTGGACGGTTATTGTTGTTGTTGTTAGGTGCCGTCGAGTCAGTATCCGACTCATAGTGACCCTATGTACAACAGGCGAAACACTATTGTCAGTGCTTCTCTGCTGTTCATAGGGTTTTCAATGGCTGACTGATTTTTGGGAGTGGGTTGCTGGTTCCTTCTCCCAAGCCTACAGCACCTGGTGTTTCGAGGTGGTCTCCCATCCAGGTACTAACCAGGCCCAACCCTGCTTAGCTTCCGTGATCTGATGGGATCAGATGCACAGGGCTATGGCTGCAGGCAACGTGGGTTAACGTGTGTTAATATTATTCACTTCTCCATGTTACGTGATGTTGTACCTCGAGCAAACTATTCTGAAATATTCTGAGATATCTAAAGCTCTAAAAATTATGATATCCCTTTGACCTAGGAATTCCAACCTTGTATGTCTACCTTAGCCTGCGGCCATAGCCCTGTGGCATCCGATCCCGTCAGATCTCGGAAGCTAAGCAGGGTCCGGCCTGGTTAGTACCTGGATGGGAGACCGCCTGGGAACACCAGAAGCTGTAGGCTTGGGAGAAGGACCTGGCAACCCCCTCCCAAAAATCAATCTGCCATTGAAAACCCAATGAACAGCAGAGAAGCACTGACAATAGTGTTTCCCCTGTTGTACAGAGGGTCGCTATGAGTCGGATACCG
>VMDO01016227.1:23467-48603 GCA_007922755.1 Pedetes capensis | reverse complement strand
ATTCCTGTAATGTAATATTCACTTCAATTCATTTGTGCATTAAAATTCCTTTAAGACCGTTATTAATGATTTATATAATGAAATGTCATATTAATCACAGAAGTTTTCACATTTTATTATTCTCTTCCATGTTAATACTATCTTTATGATCTCTATTAATGTTTTATATCCTCTAATTTCAATTATAAATCAAGAATATTTTCATGTTTTTGTTGGTATTTGCTTTTCAGGGGTGCCACCTTTAAAATTTTATGACTTTTTTTCTACATATGCAATATAAAACATCTTTATTCATATAAAGGTAGTTAATTATGTCTTTGTTTATAGTAAACTTCATTGACAAACTTATAGTTATAATATTTCTTTTCAAGCTCAAAGATTAGAACGACTCCGAAAAGAAAGACAAAACCAGATCAAATGCAAAAATATTCAGTGGAAAGAAAGAAATTCTAAGCAATCAGGTAAATGGAAATAATTTTAATTCTTAATTTGAGATTTATATATTTAGTTTATATTATTATGTAAGCATTTTTATTTTTAATTTATTCTTTTAAATCCTCTGGGCAGATATCTCTTGTGTTTTGAGCTTTAAGCTCTTTTACATGTGTACCTTGGCCCTCTGAAGCTGTGTGTTCTTCATATCTTGTCTTTTTGGCCACCTTTCACTCTGGCTTATAGAGTGATTCATGCAGGGGACACTTTGTATAAACTGTCATGCCAGTACCTTGTTCTTAGGGCCAAGGATTATACTATGATTTTTTGGTTGAGTCTCTAGGTTATAGATTCCTCTTTGCACTTCTAACCGAATCTTTCCCTTGCCTCATTAGTGTCCTTAATAACAATCTTTTTTGCATATATACTAATTCTTTTCATTTAAAAACCATTATGTTGATGGATGCTGTGGCACATACCTATAGTCCCAGCAGTTCAGGAGGCTGAGGCAAGAGGATGGCAGGTTTGAAATCATGGGCACCTTGCTTAACTTAGCATGACCCCGTCTCAAAATAAAAAATAAGAGATGCTGAGGGCGCAGCTCAGTAGTGGAGCACTTGCCTAGTATGCAGGAGGCTCTAGGTTTAACCACCAGTACTAAAAACATACACAAACACACACACAAAATTATATTGCTGATTTTATTACATTCACTGTATTATAGTCATGGTATGTGTAGAAAGGTGGCCATATTTATCTTTTTTTTTTTTTTTTTTTTTTTGCTGTACTAGGGGTTGAACTCAGGGCTTCATGCATGCTTTGTAAGTGCTCAACCACTAAGCTACACCCTCAGTCCAGTTTTTATTTTTTATTTTGAGATAGAATCTTGCTAAATTACATAGGCTGCCTCGGGCCTCAAACTTGGGATCCGCATGCCTCCACCTCCCATATTGCTGGGATTACAATCATGCATCACCACACCAGGTGCTGAATGATGACTGTTGAACAAGAAGTTCCATTTGCAAGCCAGGCCTGGTGGTGCACACCTGTAATCTCAGCACTGGAAGGCAGGAGGATCTTGAATTCCAGGCCAGCCTGGGCTACATAGAAAGACCCTGTCTCCAAAATAAATAAGTAAATAATAAATAAATAAATAAAAAATTTAAAAAATATATAAGTATATAAATAAATGGAAGAAAAAGAATTCCCATTTGCTTCTTTTTCTTTCTTATATCTTACTCTCTGATTTCCTGTGGCTCTTGAATCTCTATTTTTGTTTTTAATACTTAAAAAAAAATCTCATTAGGCTGGCCTCTTCTGTTGATCCAGTAAATATTTCTCTCTGCTGTATTTAACACAAACTAGGGGCTGGGATTTAGCTCAGTTGGTCAAGTACTGCTCTGCAGTCTCTGAGGTCCTGGGTTCGATTCCCAGTACTGCAAAAATGGGAGAAGGACATGGGAGAAAGACGTGGCAATCCCGAAACAGTCAGCCGTTGAGTGGCCCCTGAGGGCCGCTATGAGTCGGAAACGACTCCACAGCACCTAACAACAACAGAAATACCTGTCATTCATCCTGTCTCCGTTCTTTAGATTTTCTGTATATTTCAGTAGTTTTCAAATGAATGTGGAACCAGTTTAAGCTCCTTTATCTTCGTCTCTTCCTTTTATTTGCCTTCTTCACTTTCACATTTCTTTTCTTTTCTTTTTTTTTTTTTTTCCCTTTTTACAATGCTGGGCATTGAAGCCATGTCCTCACATGTGCTCAGCAAATGATCTATCATTGAACCACACCCCTGGATCTTTTTTTATATTTTATTTTAAGACAAGGTCTCACTAAGTTGCATTGGCTGCCTCTGGCCTTGAACTTGAAATCCTCCCGCCTTTGCCTCCCCAGTCTCTGGGATTGCAAGCATGCACCACAGTACCTGGCTCATGTTCATGTCTTGACAATTATAAACAAACAAAAATAGGGTAAACAGAACATTCTATTACAATATGAGAATCCTTTTCACGATGTGAGAAATAAGTTCTTCAGCTTGAATTTTGATACATCTACTAAAGAAGAGAATTTGTTTGCTCTTTTTCCACTCATTCCTGGAAGTCAAACCCACTTTAACTGCGCTCAGTGTTGTAGCAATGGATAAGTCTCTCTTTTGCTTTGATTTGT
Source organism: Pedetes capensis (assembly GCA_007922755.1). Classification (NCBI taxonomy): domain Eukaryota; kingdom Metazoa; phylum Chordata; class Mammalia; order Rodentia; family Pedetidae; genus Pedetes; species Pedetes capensis. The sequence goes on along the minus strand of VMDO01016227.1, from coordinate 46,002 downwards.
AGCCACACTGTCCATTGTGTATATATACTTCTCTCTCCCTAAGTTTCCTTTCCCCTCTCTTCTGTCTCTTACAGACTTTAATAGTTGACCCTGTGGTCATGTTTCTGAAGAAGCTCTGTGATGTGCCTGTCCATAGTTTGAACTGTTGACCCTGTTTCTGGCCAGACTAGCAGCCTCCCTGGTGGTCATTCCTAAGGCTTACAGTGAACCTTATCAATGCATAGAGGAATGTCTTTGAATTCTTCCTTAGGCTGTGTTCCATCATTAAACCACAGCTTAACATACTGGGTATTCTAAAGCATGCTAGGAAAGTGGAGATAGGAGTCCATTAAGCATTTACCTGAAAACTTGAGCAGCCCTGTGTTTTCATACATCTCTCAAACATATGGTCTCTTTGGCAAGAAATGCCATGCCTGAATCCTTTTGATCTTTCTTGAGAATTTTAGATATTCATTCTCTTATTCTTTTCCTGCTACTTATGTTGTGTTAAAATCTTTTCATCTATTTTTCTTACATTTGTTCCACTGTAGGAATCAACACTATAATTATGACTAGCTCCTGTGGATTGTTGTTCTTCCACAGTTATTCCAAGTAAACCCAGTCCATCCCTTAAGACAGCGGTCCCCAATCTTTTTGACACAGGGAGTGGTTTCACGGAAGACAAATTTTCTGTGAAGTTGAGGCAATAATGTGAGCAATGGCGAGCATTTGTAAGTACAAGTGAAGCTTCACTCTCCCACCCGTAACTCGACTTCTGCTACGTGGCCTGGTTGGTCAAGGGAATGGACCAGGCATTGGGAACCGCTGCTTCCAGACACAGTGTCAGTGTCGCCTTTTCATAGAGGAATCAGGAAGGCTCTTGGAGCCATCTAGCCTGCTCTCTGAAGTGCTTTATGAACTTCCTGATTTCTTGCCATGAAACCACATGAAAGTGACATACTGTAGAGTAAGACCTTTTCAGTTTTCTCATAACGAACACTGCCTGGATAAATGAGGACATGGTGTCTTCAGAAGGCTGATTTGTCAGGGCTAATATCATTTTCAAGGTCCAATATCGCTAATTTTATTGTTTTAAAATGATGTTGGAGGGCTGGGGGTATAGGTGAGTAGGCCCTGGGTTCAATCCCCAGTAATAGCAACAACAAAGGTGTTGGGGAAAAATGGTACTTTATTTTATTTTATTTTTTTGCGGTACTAGAGGTTGAACCCAGGGCCTTGCCCTTGCATGCTCTGCAAGTGCTGTACTACTGAGCTGCACCCTCAGCCCATGTTTTTACTTTTTTTTTTTTTTGAGACAATGTCTCACTAAATTACGCAGACTACCTCTGGTCTTGAACTTGCAGTCCTCCCGCCTCCACTTCTCGAGTTGCTGGGTTTACAGGCGTGTGCCACCATGCCCAGCGTGGTATATTGTTCTTTACATAATTAGTTATTATCCTTATTCATTGAGTCTTTCAACAAGTGTTTCTTCTGTAAGTCCTGTGTGCCTAATAATTCTATGCTAGGTGCTTAGAGGACTATATATATGATCCCGTCTTCAAAAAATTTGAAGTCTGATTGGAGAACAAGCCTTTTTTATGAATGAAGTGATAGAACTCAAAATGACAATGTAGTTTATTTCAATTATTTATGTGTTCCTAATGTTTTGTTGGGCTGGGATTTAGCTCACTGGGTAGAGCGCTGCGCTGCAGTCTCTGAGGTCCCAAGTTCAATTCCCAGCACCACAAAAATGGGAGAAGGGCCTGGCAACCCACTCCCAAGGTAATTCCGAAACAGTCAGCCATTGAAAACCCTATGAGGGTCGCTATGAGTCGGATACCGACTCGACAGCACCTAACAACAACAACAACAATGTTTTGTTTGGGGCTGGGATTTAGCTCAGTTGGTAGAGCACCACTCTGCAGTCTCTGAGGTCCCGAGTTCAATTCCCAGCACCACAAAAACGGGAGAAGGACTTGGCAATCCACTCCCGAGGCAATCCCGAAGCAATCAGCCATTGAAAACCCTATAAGGGTCGCTATGAGTCGGACTCGACCTGACGGCACCTAACAACAACAACAACAACAACAGGTTAGCTGTTAGTTTGTCTATATTATAGGTGAGAAAATGAACTTAGAGGCTAAATAACTTTCCCAAGTTACTTACTCACAAGTAGTAAGTGGCAAAGCCAGAATTGTTTGTCTGGTCAGTCTGACCCAAAGACTTTAGTCTTTCTACTCTGCTCTACTCTCTTCCCTATATAGGCAGCATGGAGGTGCTTCTGAAGCTTTGGGTATTGAGGAGTCTGGTCTTCCCTTGTTCCTTTCCTTCTCTGTCAGCTATGGCTAGGGTTAACGGAAGTTTCCAAATCCTCTATATTAAAAAAAAAAAGTGTGTGTGTGTGTGTGTGTGTGTGTGTGTGTGTGTAATAGACCATCTGGAAAAAATATAAAAATTATTAAGTTACAAATAATCTCATATCCAGAGGTAACTGTTGTTGTTAACATTTTGATGTGTTTATTGTAGGTTTCATTTATGTATGTGACTATGTCTATTTTAAATAGTACTCTAATTACCATATATATGATGTTTTGGGGGCTAGGGGTTAACTTAGTTGGCAGAGTGCTGCTCTGAGCTCTCTGAACCCCTGGGTTCAATTCCCCAGCACTACAAAAATGAGAGAAGTATGTGGCAGCCCACTCCCAAAGCAATCTCAAAAAAATCAGCCATTGAAAACCTTACGAATAGTAGAGAAGCACTGACAATAGTACCAGGCATGGAACACTATTGGAAAGTGTTTTGCTCTGTTGTACATAGAGTGGCTATGATATATATCCCCATCCACTAAACCCTTATCATTTCCAATATGCATTTTCTCTGAATGTTAATGTCTACAGCCATACCATCCTGGTGTCCAATCTTATCAGATCACAGAAGCTAGGTAGGGTTGGGCCTAGTGAGTACTTGCATGGGAGACTGCCTGGGGCTACTAGGTGCTGTAGGCTTGGGAGAAAGACCTGGCAGGCCATTCCCAGAGCAATCAGTCATCAAAAACCCAATGAATAGGAGAGAAGCACTAACAAGAGTGCCGGGCATGGCACAGTGGCAGGTAGGGTTTTCTTCTGTTGTACGTAGAGTCACTATGAGTTGGACCCAACTTGAGGGACCTAACAGCAACAACAGCTGATTGTTAATAATATACACTTTCTTGTAAACATGACCATAATTTTCTAGGTTATTTTTCCAAGTTTTTGCTCATTGGAGACTTTCAACCCTTTGCATTGGTATTATTTTTCATTATCAAATAACAAAGAACTTATTTTGAAGGGTAACTTCGGGAAATACAGATATTGGGTTGGGGATGTAGCTCGTGGTAGTGTGCTTGACTAGCATGCACAGGCCCGAGGTTCCATCCCCTGCATGGATGGGGGGAAAGAAATATAGCTGTGTTTTCTGAGGAAGTGCTCATGACCTCTCCCGTCTTGTCTTTGCATTGTGCCCATCTGTTCTCTCCTTCCTCTTCCTTTTCTCTCCCCCCCCCCCAGCTTTCTATTTCTTTGGTCCAGTGTTGGTCATTTAACAGATATTACTCATGGACAGGAAGTTATCCAACAAACGGAAGAAAACAAAGTCCTTGCGCTTATGGAGCTTATATTCCAGTGGGGAAGACAGATAGTAAACAAACACAGTGTGTCAGAATAGGACAAGTAGCATAGAGAAGAATAGAGCTGTGTAAGGTGGGTAAGATGCTAGGCAGGGGATTTTTTTGTAGGATGATCAGGGAGGGCCTCACTAGGAAGTTCATATTTGAGCAGAGCTCTGAAGGGAGTGCAGGAGTGAGTCATGTAGAAATTGAGGGATGAGTATTATAAGAGGAGGGAATAACAAGTGCAAAGATTCTGAGGCAGAAGTATGCCTAGTCTATTCAAGGATTAGCTAGGAGGGTGCCTTTGCTTAGAACACAGCGTACAAGGGAAGAGTGAAATCAGAGAAGTCAGTAGTGGAAGACCCAATCATGGAGAGTCTTGTGAGGAATTTCATTTTTACTCTGAGGTATGGTAATTTGATCAGAGTAGTGATGTGAGTGATAGCGTAGCTTACTTTTTTGTTTTTAACTTAAATTTCCTTTAAAAAACTTTGTTATAGAAAATTTCAAGCCTGCATAAAAGTAGAGAGAATAGTGTGATGAACCCTCATATCCATCACCCAGCTTCAACAACTATCAACATATGTTGTTGTTTTTAGGGGCCCTTGAATTGTTTCTGACTCATTGTGACCCTGTGTACAACAGAACGAAATACTACCCCACACTGTGCCATGCACACGATCTTTTTTATGTTTAAACCCATTGTTGTAGACACTGTGTCAGTCCATCCAGTTGAGGGTCTTCCTTTTTTTCATTGACTCACCACTCTCCCAAACATGATGTCCTTCTCCAGGGATTGGTCCCTCCTGACATGTTCAAAATACATAAGATATCCTTGCTTCCAAGGAGAACTCTGGTTGCACTTCTTCTAGGACGGATCTGTTGATTCTTTTGGCAATACTGGTCTCTAGCACCATAATTCAAAAACATCAGTTCTTCCCTCCTCCCTTATTCAGTGTACAGCTTTCACAACCATGTGATGCCATTGAAGATACCATGGCATGAGTCAAGTGCACCTTCATCTTCAGTGTGTCTTTACTTGTCAACGCTTTAAAGAAGTCTTTAGCAACAGCTTTTCCCAATGCAATGTGTCTTTTGATTTCTTGACTACTGCTTCCATGGGTGTTGGTTGTAGATCCCAGTAAAGCAAAATCTTGATTAATACGTCTCATTTCCCTTTCTATTATTTGGTTATCTTCAGATGGTCCTTACAAGAAAGGCAGGGTAAATGGTTGATGTGTTCCCTTTGTTAACGGTTTTCAGAATTAACGAGTTTATTCTCTATGAGCCTATGTAGAAAACCAGTGAAAGTTTTTACCTTTGTATCATTAAGAATGCATGGGTTTTAAAAGCGTATTTGATATTTTTCAGTTCATTGCAGTTATTTATTCTTTTTGATGTTAAGGTTGTCCCTTTGTGTAATGAGTCTTTTCATATTAGCTTGTGGGTTTTGTTTAACATTACCAGTAATCTTTCATAGCTTCCTTGCTTTCTTGTATGATAAGATGTTTCAGGCTTGTCTTATATATTTCCTTCACCAAATGTGGAATCAGTCATTTCTTCCTTTTGGTGGTAAATGGTACTCACCAAGTAAAACCTGAGTGTTAGGGATGTTTACTGTTTTTTTTTCCTTCTAGCCCTTTTTAATGGATACAGTGCAGATTTTTTTTTTAAAGAGGAAATATGTTGTGAGTTAATGCTGGTAATTACAGTGCAAATTGTGATTACAGAATATTTACTTATTTTCCCTTGAGATAGGCTCTCACTGTGTAACTCATACTGGCCTCAAACTCATGGTCCTCCTGCCTCAGTCTCCTGAGTACTGAGATTACAGGCATGTGCCATCATACCCAAGTAGAATATTTTCTTTTTGAGTTTATGTTGATGTATCTTTTCTCTTATGCTGAAAATTTTGGTTCCAGAATAGAAACAGCAGCATCCTTTCTCACAATATTATTATTATTAAAAGGACTTTAAGGATTTTTGTTTGTTTTTTTGTCATCTGGATATATTCTGTTAGGTTATATGCAGTTAAAATTGTTGTGTGATAGTTACTTAATATAATTTATATCTTTCTAGTTAAACTGCCAACTCAATATTACACTAAGGTTCATTTATTTCATTTTGCTTCTGTTTTTAGAAATTGCACTTTTAATGTGGTAGTTATAGAGGCAATTCTGAATATCTTTTGTCAGATCTATTGGTGGGTAGGATGTAGGGTATAACAGAGAAGAACAAAAATAACTCCCAGGGTTTTGGCGTAACAGAATTGAATTGCCATTAACTGGGAAGGGGAAGGTTGGGGGATGGCTTGATTTGAGGGAAGATTGAGTGTTTAGTTATGGACATGTAAAGTTTCAGATAGTGGACATCCAAATGGAGTTGTCAAATAGAAAGTTAAATATATGAGTGTAATTTTAGGGTGTGCTTAGGGCCTAAAATAATAATTTAGGAGTTACCAGTATATAAAGGATATTTATTATGCTTTATGTTTTTATTGACTTTTTCCAAGGTATGTTTTGCACATACTGAAGTATACAGATATTAGATATGTGCAGTTTGATAACTTTTGAAAAAGATACACCTATGTAACTAACATCCCAGTCAAGTATGTTTGTTATTGTTAGGTGCTATTGAGGTGGTATCCCACTCATAGTAACTATAAACAAAAGGTGAAGCACTATTATTAGTGCTTCTTTGCTATTCTTAGGGTTTTCAATGGCTGATTGTGTTTTGGGAGTGGATTGCCAGATCCTTCGTCCTAGCCTACAGCACCTGTTTCCCAAGCCATCTCCCATCCTAGGACTAACCAGGCCCAACCCTGCTTAGCTCCTGAGATTTAATGGGATTGGATGCCACAGTGGTACGGCTGCAGGCAGTCAAGTATAGTGTAATTCTGTTGCCCCCAAAACATTCTTTATTGCCCCTTCCTAGTCATTCTATTTCCCAGCGACAACCATTGTTCTAATTTACATCACCACAATTTAGTTTCACCTCTTGTAGATGGTAGTTAAAAACATAGGGCTGGATGAGATCTTCAGGGTTGTAAATGTAGATAGAGAAAAGAGGCCATGCACTGAGCCCTGAGGAATGCCAGTGACCCAGGGAGCAATGGGGAGGAGTATCCTGAGAGTGAATGTCCAAGCCAGACCCAGTGGAGTTATGGAAGCCAGTGAGAAAAGTCTTTAAAAGGGAGGGAATGTGGAACCATTTCAGATGCCCTGCCAGGAGGTCTGTGAGATGAAGATTTAAATTGATCAATAGATTTAGTAGCAAGGGGATTGTTGGTGACCTGAATGGAAGCTGATTTGGTGGAGCTGTATGGTCAGAATGTCTGATTGGAACAGATTTGAGTGAATGGGATGAGAGGAACGGGACAGCAAGAATATAGGCAACCATTGTGAGGAACAGAGAAATGGAATAGTAACTGGAAGAGGGGGAGCAAGACATAGAGGAAGGACTTTTTTTTGGTGTTTAATGAGCAATGTTTCAGTAATTTTGTGTGCTGCTATGACTAATACAGTAAGAAGAACAATTGATTGTGGAAGATAGACAGGAGAGAGTTGCTAGAATGATGTCCTTGAGTTGGCAGAAGGAACAGGATCTTTTATACAAGGGAAGGGCTGGCCTGAGAGAGAGGCTCATCCATGGTAATGAGAGCAAAGGCACATAGAAGTGCAAGGGAGAGCAGGGAAAAGTTCTTCTTTCCATTCTTTCCATTCCCCCATGACACAGGAAGCAAGAGAAGAAGAGAGAAGTGTCAGGTTGCAGAGAAAATGAGTCATCACCTCTCACCTATCCCTCCTGATCATAGTTGTATATCTTCAGTAAGTTACATATGTTTGCTATACCCTAGTTTCATTATGGAGCCAGTAGTCACTTATTTCTTAGGCTCTTGTGAGCACAAGGTCAGAAAACACCCAGCATTGTTTGTGGCCCACAGTCAGTGTTTAATAAAGGATCATTCCTTTCTCAAGTGTAGCCATAACATTGTTAAAAGATCACATGTAGAAAGGTCCTTGCAATATTAAAAATATCATTGTAATCAAATTGTAATTTGAAGAATTGTAAATTCTTCAAATGTGCATTTAATATTTTAAGTGTGTTTATATATTCAGAATCTGGAATTGAATAGTCAGGTATCACATTTTTAAAAAGTTAGATATGGTAGTAGCCCCTCCTTATTCACAGTTTTGCCTTCTGTGGTTTTAGTTAACCACGGTCAACCTTGGTCTGAAAATAGTAGGGGGAAAACTGTAGAAATAAACAGCTTGTAAGGTTTAAATAACTTTTACTGCAGGATGTTTAATTGTTTTATCAATGTTAATCTTTTACTCTGCCTAATTTATAAATTAAGCTTTATCATGGGTATGTACGTATAGGAAAAACCAGTATAGTCATGCACACTTAACCTTCTGAGATCTATTCTGAGAAAATACGTCATTAGGCAATTTTGTTGTTAACAGCACAATCACAGAATATACTTAAACAGACTAAGATGGCTGTGAAGTCACTAGGTTAGATCATTTTATGGAAACACTATTATTTATGCAGTCCACCATTGACTGGAAATGTTATGTGGTATATGAGTATATATGTGAAGTTTGGTACTGTCTGTGGTTTCAGGCAGCCATTGGGGGTCTTAGAACCCGTTCCCTGGGGGTGGCATGGGGTGCTTTACCTTCTGATTTTTCTTTTGATTCATTACCATTCTATAGACTTAAGATCTATAGAGAGTCATTTGATAAATTTGTCTACCAATCTATTAAAAAGATGGTTTTAGCTAACAGTTTTAAAAAGTTCTAAGTGACTGTTTCAGAATTCTGTTGGTCTCTCTTGTTTAATTTGACTTTGCTCAAGTGAAGTAGGGTTCAATTTATACATTGCAGATTTAAGAATCACAGATTTACTTCTTTAAGAAGTTCAGGTATGGGCAGTTTCTAATACTCACAAAATGAAAAAATACTTCTATATACTTACCATCTAACTACCATCTTAATCAATATTCAGATTAATTTAAGAGAAGTAAATGATCTTGAAGACAATATGGAACTAACTTGATTTGCTAATGAATAAGAGCTGAAGATTCTGATTTAATAATAATCTGAATTTCTCAATAATTTTATTCATTCATACAACAAAATTTGTTGAGTGTCTGATTTGTTCGTTATTGCCTAATAGCCATAACCTCTGTTGTATAGAAATCCTGGCCCTGCTGCTTACCTAACTTCAAGGCCTAGAGCTAATCACAATATTCTAAGCTTGTTTCTACATTGGCAAAATCAACATAATACTAGAATCCACTTTATAGGCTTGTTACGAAGATTAAATGAGATACATTGGCTTGCACAGTGAATGTTAACTACTGTTATTTCTTTTTTTCCTTCATATTTGTCATCCAGATTTTGTGCTAGATGTCATTCAAGGGTGTGAAAGCATTAAGATGTGGACCTCAACCTTAAAGATCTAGAATTCCAAAATCATATGATGTTAGAGCCATGAGAGTTTTGAGATTTTCTAATTTAACCAGCCCGGAGAAGTTTAGTGAATTGTTCAGTGTTACATTGTTAGCTGGTAGTGGCAAAGCTGGACTAAAGCTCAGATGCCCCAGCTGTGAAGACTTTTCTTATAGATGCCTGTTCTGTTGCTTTATCTGACCCTCCTCCTTTCCCTAATCCCTATTCCTTCTAAGATGCAGACCTAGCCTGCATGTTTTTCAGTCTCTGCCCTTTCAGTGCACAAACACTGAAGTATACGTGAGTCTTTCTGCATACATCAGACCTGAACATGTCCCTAGACGCTCCTTCCTTAAGATTCCAAGGAAGACTTTTTGTGGAAGGTGGATAAGCTGTCTCTGAGTATATTCACAAAAACGTTTTATCTTTCTCTTGTGTCACAGCCCAGGAGTTAAAGTCACTGTTTGAAAAAAAATCCCTCAAAGAGAAGCCCCCAAGTTCTGGAAAGCAGTCCATATTATCTGTACGCCTGGAGCAGTGCCCTCTGCAGCTGAATAACCCCTTTAATGAATATTCCAAATTTGATGGCAAGGTAAGTGAAAACATGAGACTTTGTCTAAATAGAACAGCAATTGAGTGGGGTTGTTGCTGGTATTATTATTAGATTTAGGGTTTCAAAGTGTCTGTTAGTGTAAACTCTCATTCACATTTTCTAAGACCATAGGCATCACAAGGTAAGAATCTGGGCCAATGTTGTTTCCACAGTAATGTATTTGCGGGGATTAGAGCAAAACAGTCCTAAGATTCTGTTCATTCTTTCTGTGTCACTCTATACTTATATGTATCTCAGGACTGTTTTAATCCTCCCAGATTCATATATACACACCCACACACACATACATATATATAAATATAAATAAATATATATTTTAGGGGGGAGGCAGATAGGGAGGGAGGAATATACATATATGTATGTAAATATGTATGTATTTATTTACCTGTTTTATCTCCTAACTATACTTGAGAGTTTGGGCTAGTTGGATTTTGATTAACCAAGGTCTAATTGTATTGGGAAAGTCTTGTAAGTGGCTCTGGGAGGCTGTTGGCATTGTCTTCTCTGGGTCTTTATATAATTGCAGAAATTGTTGAGGTTTGAGCTCTGGCTCCAAATTCTATGTTATTCCTTTACATTTCAGTTTTAACTGCAGAGGGATCTGGTTTGATACTTGCTATGGAGGAGGACTTTTTTTTTCCCTCTTTTTTTCTTCTGACAATTTGCTATTACAAAATTAAAGTATGTTTATTTTCCTTCTAGAAAAATGACCAGTGCTTCAGGTGGAGGCCGGTTCCCCTCCCCCCATTCCCTGCTGCTCTATGCCTCCGCTCTGAGCTGAGCAGGGCCTTTTTAAGGGAACAGTAGCAGTTGATTTTTATATTTATTGCCATCATGTTTGCTGCCTGGCAGTGGTGTGCGGGTACTGAGTGATAGCTTTTTGCCTGGAGGGGTTGTGTACAATTTATCTTACTTCAACGCCACTGTAATTAATAAACATACACCTCTTTGCTTATGTTTGCATTTTTCTTATTCATGTGCTAGTTCTGTCACTTATGTCTTTGAGCTAAGAGATGTTTTCTCTTTGAAACAGTTTGGCTCAGACGGTTTAGCCTGTTTTCTTGGGCTGAAGTAAGCATAGATAGCCATGGGCAGGTGAAGGTGTTGATGTTTGTGGGGAAGGAGAGCAGGAGCAGAAACAAAATGCATAAATAGCATAAAGAGTCTAGTGGGCTCAGGAATTTCCCTCCAGAAAACACTTGGAAGCATTTTTAGTAAATTATAAATTGGGATGCTGTGAAGTTTCTCTTTAGCCTGCCTATACTACTTTCTCCTGTCCTTCTGTGGAATGTAGGGAGAAAAAAGAAAAGTTCCCTGGGAGACTGGAGTGTCAGCCTCAGGAAAATGAGGAATTGGAATGCAGAATATTTTTTAAAATATTACAATTGATTCATTTAGATAAATGAGAAGTTATTGTTGAGGTTAGGATACATCGATGGATCTGTTTGCACCCAAGGCCTGATACAGTCTCATTGTTTAAAGATGTAATTGGCAAGCCAGGCACTGTGGCATACACCTGTAATCCCAGCAACTCAGGAGGGGGAGGCAGGAGGATCACAAGTTCAAGACCAGAGGCAGTGTGCATAATTTAGCAAGACCCTGTCTCAAAAAGTGAAAAAATGGGCTGAGGGTGCAGCTCAGTGGTCCAGCACTTGCAAAGCATGCATGCTTGAGGCCTGGATTCAACCTCTAGTACCACAAAAATGAAAAAAAAAAAGAGAAAAGACAGTAATTGGCCAGATGTGGTGGCACAAACCTGTAATCCCAGTACCCTGGAGGCTGAGGCAGGAGGGTAGATGCAAGTTTGACGTCAGCCTGGGCTTTATAGCGAGTTCCAGGATAGGCCAGCCTATGCAGCAAGATTTTGGTGCAGAAAACTGGGAAAATTAAAAATAATGTAGTTACTAGAATAATTAATATATGATAATGCTTTCACGCCAACAGAGTAGCTTGTTGTTGTTATTGTTCCATGCCCTTGACTTGGGTCTGACTCATAGCAACAGAATGAAACATTTGCCAATTCTGTGCCAGGCACACATTCTTTTCAATGCTTAAGCCCATTGTTGCAGACACTGTGTCAGTCCATCTTGTTGAAGGTCTTCATTCTTTTGTTGTTGTTGTTGACCTGCCACTCTCCCAAGCATGATGTCCTTCTCCAGGGATCGATCCCTGCTGACAATATTTCCAGAATACGCAAGACACAGTCTAGTCATCCTAGCTTCCAAGGAGCACTCGGGTTGCACTTCCTCTAGGATGGATCTCTTGGTTCCTTTGACAGTCCATGGTATATTCAATATTGGTCTCCAACACCGTATTTCAAAAGCATCAATTCTTCTCCTGTGTCTCTTGTTCAGTGTCTAGCTTTCACAACCAAATGATGTGATGTGACTGAAAATACCATGGTGTGAATCAGGTACACCTTCATCTTCAATGTGACATCTCTACTTTCCAACACTTTAAGAAGTCTTTGGCAAAAGCTTTTCCCAGTGCAATGTGTCTTTTCATTTCTTGACTGCTGCTTCTGTGGATGTTGATTGTAGAACCAAGTAAAGCAAAATCTTATGCAACCTCAATCATTTCTCCATTTATTGTGAAGTTGCATACTGACCGAGTTGTAAGGATTTTTGTTTTGCTGATGTTGAGTCATAGTCCATACTGAAGGCTGTGTTCTTTGACCTTTATCAGTAAGTGTTTCAAATCTGCTTCACTTTCAGCAAGGAGAGTTGTGTCATCTGCATGTTGCAGGTTGTTAATGAGTCTTCCTCCAATCATGATGTAGCATTCCTCTTCATAAAGTCCAGCTTCTTAGGTTATTTGCTTGCCACAGAGATTGAAGAGTTACGGTGAAAGGATACAGCCCTGATGCACACCTTTCTCGACTTTATGCCAGGCAGTGTTTCCTTGTTCTGTTTAAATGACTGCCTCCTGTTGCCTCTACAGATTCCTCATGAGTACTATTAAGTTTTCTGGTATTCCCATTCTTTGCCATCATGTGTGCCATCGCGTCCAGCTTTTTCCTGTCTTTTTATGTTATCCATGACTTGTTAGGATCCACACAGTCAAATGCTTTTGCATAGTCAATAAAACATAGATAGACATGTATCTGGTATTCTCTGCTTCCAGCTGCTATCCATCTGACATCAACAATGATGTCCCTGGTTCCATGCCCTCTTCTGAATCTGGCTTGATTTTTTGGCAATTCCCTGTCAATATACTGCTGCAGCAGTCACTTTTGAATGATCTTTAGCAAAATTTTACTTGAGTGTGATATTAATGATATCATTCTGTAATTTCCACATTCGTTTGGGTTCCCTTTCTTTGGAATAGGCACAAATATGGCTCTCTTCCAGTCAGTTGACCAGGTAGCTATTTTCCAAATCTCTTGACATAAACAAGTTAGCACCTCTGGTGCTGCATCTGTTTGTTGAAACACCTCTGTTGGTATTCCATCAATTCCTGGAGCCTTGTGTTTTACCAGTCCCTTCAAAGCAGCTTCCACTTTGTCCTTCAGTACCATTGGTTCCTGATCATATGCACCCTCTGGAGACGGTTGGTCATTCACCAATTCTTTTTGATATTATGACTCTGTGTATTCCTGCCATCTTCTTTTGATGTTTCCTGCATCATTTAATATTTTCCCTGTAAAATCCTTCACTATTGCCACTGAGGCTTGAATTTTTCTTCACTTCCTTAAGTTTGAGAAATGGAGCACATTCTTCCCTTTTGGCTTTCTATCTCCAGGTCTTTACACATGTCTTCTTCAGCTGACCTTTGAATCTTTTGTTTATAGTTTCTTACCTTCATCATACCTCCTTTTACTTTAGCTGCTGATGTTAAAGGGCAAGCTTCAGAGTTTCTTTTGACATATAATTTGGTCTTTTTTTCCTGCCTTTTTCTTTTCTTTTCCTTTTTTTTTTTTTTTTTTGCGTTACTGGGGGTTGAACCTGGACCTCGTACTTACATGCTTTGCAAGTGCTATACCACTGAGCTGCACCTCTAGCCCATTTTTTTTCACTTTTTGAGATGTTGTTGTTAGGTACAGTTGTGTGGGTATCCAACTCATAGCGACCCTACAGGGGAAACACTATTGTCAGTGCTTCTCTGATGTTCATAGGGTTTTCAATGGCAGATTGATTTTTGGGAGTGGGTTGCCAGATCCGTCTCCCAAGCCTACAGCACCTGGTGTTCTCAGGCAGTCTCCCATCCAAGTACTAACCAGGCCCAGCCCAGCTTAGCTTCCGAGATCTGACAGGATTGGATGCCACAGGGCTATGGCTGCAGGCTACTTTTTGAGATAGGGTCTTGCTAAATTACGAAGACCTCCTATGGTCTTGAACTTGGGATCCTCATGCCTCTGCCTCCTAAGTCACTGGAATTACAGGCATGTGCCATTGTGTCCAGCTTTTTCCTGTCTTTTTAATAATGTTTTGCTTTCCTCATGAATGTTGTCTTTGATGTCATGCCATAGCTCATCTGATCTTCTCTCATTAGTGCCTAACATAAAATATTTACATTGTAAAAATTTTCTTTTACTATTAGATGGGACTAGATTTATTACAAGGTTGTAAACTCTGGTGTAGATACCTAACTTCTAAAATGCCAGGGAGAAGAATTTTCTTACTTTTTTCTTCCCTTTATTTTTTATTTATGTATTTATTTATTTTTTGGTGGAGGGGTTCTAGAGTGCTGAACCCAACGCCGCACGCATACTTTGCAAGTGATCTACCATTAGGCTGAACCTCAAGCCCATTTTTAATTTTTTTGTTTTGAATTAGGGTTGCTAAGTGCTGTAGGCTGTCCCTGGCCTCAAACTCACCATCTTCCTGCCTCCTATGTCTCTGGGATTATAAGCATGTACCACTGAGCTGGCTTTTTTTTTTTTTTTTTTTTTTTTTTTTTTTTTTTTTTTTTTTTTTTTTTTTTTTTTTTTTAAACTATTGTAAGCCATTTTCTCCTTCACACAGGAATAATTTTTGCTATATACATGTTTACACATCAGATTCTCTATGCTTTCGTCATAGCAAGTCTTTTTGTAATCTCCAAAGGATGTGAGCATGGAACAGTCACCGTTCCACATTGATTAAGAAAGATTTATATATTGATAAGTCTATCTTATGATGTGATGCTGTTTTATTGTTATCCTACATATTACAATTGCTAAAATACAATTAAACACTTGTTCTCATCTGTTATTTAATATTGATGCATTTGGCAGGTAGGTAATGAAAGTGGCTAATATTTGAAGGATATTGTACTCTACATATTAAATTAGTCTTTCTTTTCTTTGTGAAATGCATCAGTATGATACTCAATGACATTCCAGTGATTAATAGAGAATTATACTTTAGTCAAGCCTTTTTGTAACCTAGAAATTAAAATGACTATTCAAATAACACCTCAAAATGATCAAATTAGCATTTTGTGATTGCATAATAATGGGATTGTAGTAGTTATAACAGCACTATGGCTGCCTCTAGAGTTAAGATCATGTCAACCCCTTGATAATAAAGCTTTCTCTGTGCGAGTCAACTTTAATAATTTCTAGATTGATTCTTCCCATAAATCATCTGACATTCAGCACTAAATTTTTGTTGCTGTTGTAACTTAAAATTATTTTATTTTTATTCAGCTCATATTTAAGAAATGAAATGTGTCCTGTTCTAATGACTCCCCATCTTGTCATTGGAACTCCATGCTTTTGCCCCAAAGATAAGGACTTTCTGTGTATTTTGATACATGCATATATACACACATATATATGTATTTTTTTTACTTGCAAAGATTTGTCGAAGCCACTAAAATACGTACAATTTTTCCCCTACAAATTTTCATAGTGCTGTTATTGAGAATAATGCTTGCCTTATTTACATAATTAACTGAATTGCTTAGGTCTCTTGGGCAAATGGTACATAATTGGGTAGAAAAGGGGACAGGGAAGAGTTTGGGGTCTAATTAAATATGCTAAAATACTACTTAATTATGTATTTCCTCAAGAGACTAGCTACTGTGAAGTCCTCCTTAAGATTAAACTGTGTTAGATTCGAAGAAAAAATTTTGTTTTTGGTATGGAACTAATCACATTGCAATTAGGCAAGCACATCTAGTATCCTTAACAGTTGGTGCAAAGCAAGTTGTTGGTTTTAATGGGTCTAGGGGTAAACATCTCTTAGCTTTTGTGCTAATAAAAACAAATATTTTTAAGTAATTTTTGATTCCTGTAGCTGGATAGGAATTTATAAAAATTTTTGTTGTGGTTGATTAATAATTTTTTAAGGGATTAATTTAAGAGGGAAACACTTAGGTCTGTACTTTGTTGTAGTTTTGATTATTTTTTTGGTCTGGCTTATTATATTCATTTTATATCATTGGCAAAATTGATGATGGTATCTGTGACTTGTTTTCCATCCATACATTATTAAATCTGTTTAGTGATCATTTGAAAAAAGTTCAAGACAGACTGCAAGGAGGTTTTAGAGATGCTTTGGTTAGGTGAGGCAAGATCAGGCTCAGTCATCTGCTTGAATTCTTTAGCACTGTTGAGAAAGGACCTCTGGATAGCCTCATTAATAACACAGAACCTCTGCTCCAGAGGTTGAGACATCAGAAAACTTCTTGCCCTGGTCCTGATTTTATCTTCTGTGGGAAATGTTGGTTGTTCTTGGAGTCGCTTTGAGGTGATGAAGGGAGAGGCTGTGCCGATAGGCAGTGAACGTGCAGCTCTGTTAAGAGTCCTGAAGTATGTGGACCGTCTGCCCTATTTCTCTATCTGTTTCAAATGCAGTCATATTTTGTTGTACTGGGGATCAAACCTAGGGCTGCCCTCGTGCTAGGCAAGACTTCAGCAGTGAGCCGCACCCTCAGCCCTGAGGTTGTGTTTTAAGAAGTGAATTGAACTCTTGCCATTCCGTGCCCCGTCCCTTAATGGAGACGCTTTTGCTAGTTCATCATCGGTGCTCTGGTCAAACTGGATATTTGCAAATACCATTGCCATCATTGAGAATCAGAAGTTCAAGTACCCATTTCCTATCAATATACTTTTCAAGAAATGGTATTGCTGATAGGTTGTGTAACCTCAGTCAGTTTTTCCCCTCTCTGTGAACCTATTGCTTTATCTTTGGAAAGAGATGATATCACGAGGCTGATGAGACCATCAAATATGGTAATACTAGGATAAAGTACCCAGCACTAGGAGAGGCTGTGTAATTTAGCAGTATAGTTAGTAAACTGACATATTTTGTAGTAAGACCTCAGTTTGCATGCCTTATGGCATGCCTTCTGGCTGGATACTTATGTTTCTGAAGTTTGGTGGGGGTTCGGGACACACTATCCCAAAATGTGGCACCTTGGTATATTGACTATTGTAAGCTGAAGGAAGTTGAGAAATAGCAGGAAAGACTCTTTGTCCTTTCCCTGCCTTTCTCCCCTGAAGCAGGTCACAAGGCCTTCATGTGAAATGTGTTTTCCCCATACTTGGAGGAAAAGAGCCTCCTTATCTCCAAAGATGGAGGAATGCTGAGGAATTTTAAAGAGTAGACCTTGCTGAGTTCCCCCCACCTGACTGCACTTGCCTCATACTTTCTGCCCTGCCATATTTTCTGATGACTTTCTACTGTCCATCACACTTAGAATAAAAGTGCTCAGGTTTGTTTCTTGGAGTCAGCATTTCTTTATGAAGGTTCTATATTAGGTAAAATTTATATTAAGTAAATTTGGATGTTTTTCTCTTGTTAATCTGTTTCTTGTGACAGTGGTCCCAGCCAAGAACTTACAGAGGAGAAGGAAAAAACATTTTCCTTCCCTTACAAGATCCAGTCCTCATGTGTAGAACGAAACTATGACATTGTTTCTTCCTCCTGAGGATGAAATAAAGCCTATTTAGCAGGACAGGTACATAGCACCTAGGAAGCACCCAGAAAATACCCTGCTTTTGTTCTCTTTTGCTGAAGGAGGGGGCAGTAATGATGTCTCTCTGTGTAATTCATTAGGTTATTGACAAGGTGGACAGGATAGAGTGAGAGGAACCTGGATTTTAAAGTGGTATCCTTAATAAGGTATGTGGCAGACTGGGTGAAGGTGGTCTGCCAGTGGAAGTGCACAAGTCCAGTGGGGTTTTAACTCCTCACTTCACATAGGAATATTAAGACAAATGATTATTTTGGTGGGGAGCAATAACTATTTTTTTAAACATCCATTGGAAAGGTTGTTGGGTATTAGTAATTGCTTGGCAGTTTAATAAATGTAAAATGGTTTAGGTAAATACTTCTCTCTAAATACAAAGGGAATGTTTGCCTTGACAAGTGCTTAAAAAACCAAAACCAGCTCGGGTTCATGTAGACAGCTGTGACTTTGATTGTGTTAACTTGTTAGAAAGTAACCACTTCTCTGTTAGAAACTGTTTTAACAGGGAAACTGCAGTGAGCATGGGGGAAGGGATAATTCATGAGTGCTAATTGCTTGGCTGTTAATTTTCATAAGTGTTGATAGAAGCAGTTCCTTAAATTAAACTTTGTTTAAAATGTATCAGGGGAAATATTCCACAATGTCGAGCCTGAAGTGAAAATTAATATGAATGCTGTGGCAATTAACACATACTGGTTAATAGCTTTTAGCAGCATTTTGGGATGATAGTCCTTAAATACATTTTTGCATGCTGCTCTTGTTTCAGCATTGTTCCAGTCTACGTCTGGATAATTATGAACAAATGCTTTCTATAATCATTGGCATTAAATAAGTCTCTTCAAAGAAAGTCCCTTAAAACTTTGCAGAAAACCATGAAGCCACTAAGAAATATTGCAAACTCAGAAAAGGCTGTGAGTTGAAATCATATTTTTAAAAATGCCCTTAGAGGGAAATGTTCCTCATCTGATCTTGGAAATTTTGCTATTATCATGGGAATGGTCCCTTCTAATAAAGTAATCTAGTTTAGCTTCAGAACCTCTTTCCAAAACATTATAGCCTGGGCTTTTTAATGTGGCTAGGTTTCTCTCCAACACCTTTGCTTGTTGTGGCCTGAGCTAAGGCAGTGGCCTAGAGCTTAGGGGCCTTCTGACCTTCCTTCTCCTCCACCTGCCCAGGCTGGCCTGCCTTCCTTCCCCCACCCCCACAGCAAGTGGCTGAGAGGGAATGAAGTTGGCTGCTTGATACTCACATCTCTCTTACACACACTCCTCCTTTAATAAGAGTTCTCCGGGGGTTCACAATAAGCACCCGATAAGACAAATCCAGAGCGATTGTATGTTTTGAATTAGGCACTATCTTGCTCTTTCGTTGACTTTATCTTACATACCTTTTTAAATAAAGAAGAATAAAGTACCAAATATTAGCAGTTATTCTCTGGGCTTCTTATCTCTGTGACTATTTTGGTAACTTTCCTTTTCACAAATCAGTTTTTCTTAGTCTCTTCTATTCCTAAAGGAAGATATTATTCACTACCTTTTTATATATTATGCTATACTAATAGAAGGATCAAATTCATTAATTCATTTTTTAATGAGGTTATTTTCCCTTTGCCTTTGTATTAGTATTCTCCTCCTCTTGTTACTTGACGTAATACTGAAAATCCCAAGGGGGGATGTCGGGGATTTTGTCTGAATGGTATTCAAAGTAAGTTAAATAGGAACCTTATAACAAAAGAAAACGTTTCAGCATCCTGCTCTGAAGTTAAATACTCCATGCTGAATTCTTAAAATAAGCTTATTCCGTTCTGACCTCTCTGTCTGCATGTCATCCTTGAAGTTTGTTCTGAAGCTTGCCAGTCTGTGGTTGACCTCCTTTGGTTGCAAAGCCATCGTCTAGACAGTCCTTGATGGGTAGAATTCACCATTTAAATAAGTTTTCAAATAAGGCAGAATTTTGCAGTGGAAAGAAAATGTTTACCAGGCTTGTGATAAAATCCCAACTTTGTTATCTACTTGCTATGTGACATTTGGGCAAGACATTTTGTCTCCTTGAGCCTGTTTTCATGTCTAGAAAATGAAGTTAATGATACCTCAAAATTTCGTGGATTCACTGAAGATGGGCAGTGCATACCTAGCAAAGTGCCAGTACATGGCCACTATTGAAGAGACGATTAGTTTCCTTTCTTTACACCACTTTGCCATTCCATTTAGTTCATATTTAGGGAGGACTCCCTATGTATCAGGTGCTGGTAAGTGCTGGATACAATTGTGAGCAAAACCAGACCTGGTTTCTGATCTCGTGGAGCTTCTTCTCTTGGTAGGAATATAGGTGTTACATAAATAATCACCAAGGGAAATGTCAAATTCAATCAATATGACCTCAAGTAATGAATCACCAAGTTCCAGGAGAGGTACTTGGTGCCTTAAGAGCATTATGTAGAGGCATCTGACCTAGTCTGGGGGTTGAGGGTTAGGGATGAATCCCTGTGGAGGTGAGTCTTAAGTGCAGGGCAGAGAGAAATGATGCAGCGAGGGTCTGAGGCAAGGAGCTTGGCAGTTTTGAGGAAGTGAAAGAAGTCTGTGTGATTGGAGCCTCAAGGGTGAGGTATATTGTGGTGCCAGGCGAAGCTGCAGGGACAAGGGGACGTGGCTGGGAAAAGTGTTCCATTTAACTTAAGAGCACTGGAAAGCCTTGAAGAAGTTCACATGGAGAGGTGAGGTAAGTAGATTTGAGAGTTTTGCTTTCTTTTGTTTTGAACCCAGGGTCTCGAACATGCTACGCATGCTCTTTACCACTGAACTACGCCCCACTCTTTACCACTGAACTACGCCCCAACTCCTCAGATTTGTGTTTTGAAAAGATCATTGGGGCTGTGCCAAACAAACTATTCTTGAGAAGTATGAGGATAAAGAGACGACTCAAAAAACTCTTTGCAGTGGTATGACTGAGAAAGTTGTAACTTGGGCGTCCTTATTGGTAATGGAAATTGGGTAGATGAATTCAAACAGTATTTAGTAAGCAAAAGTGGTAGGACCTGATAACGGATGGTGTATAGAGAGATGAGGTAGAAGTGGTTTCAAGGATGGTTTCCTCGTCAGTGTCTGGCCTGTGGAGCCAGGTAGGTGATGATACTATTCCATCCTTTCATTAGGAAGCACTGAAAGAGGCCAAGGCTGTGGTGGACATACCCATTATGAGCTGGTTTCAGTCTGTTGACTATAGATCATGGGCTGTACCATGTCCTTGAAGACACTACACATATCCTTTACTGATGTGGGGGGTTATACCCTGCTTGTTTGTTGTATTTGTGAATCTGACACAGTGTTCTCTGAGATGAGAGTTGCTGCGTGCCAGGATCCTCTTTGGAACTGGCTAAGGAATTGCCTCCAGACCCCAGTCACCTCTTCCCTGTAATGAGGCTGTGCTCTTAGACACTCAGTCCGCATTATTAGGCTATTAGGAGAAAATGTTTTTGTTTTTGTTTTGGAGATGGTGGCTTGCTATGTTGTTCAGGTTGGTCTAGAACTTACAGAATCAAGTGATTTTCCTGCTTAACCTCCCAAGAAACTGAAACTACAGGCATGTGCCTCCATGCTCAGCTTAATTTTATTCTTAATGACATTCATACTTATAAAAGGGAAACTTGAGTTCTAGGCCTGAAGATCATTGGTAGAAGGAACAGACATAGAATCAGAAGATGTGAGAGTTAGCCTTGGCCATCCCATTCTTTCTCTGGGGTTGGAGATTTGTCATCTACCATCCATAAGTCTTGGTTTCTTCATATTTAGAAGGAAGAATTTGGTTTGCATGACCCCTACGTTCCTTTGGTTTTAAGGTTCCACAGTTTTATGATTAGGGACTTGATTGGCATGTAGAGGATTGTAGATGAGAAAACTTGAATTCTTGAAGAGGTGTGTGTGTATGCTTTCTGTTTTATATTATCATAATAAAACTGTGAAACGAGATTTGCTATCTCTATTTTACAGGTTTGCAGGTGAGGAGACAGGTTGAGGGAGGGTAAGTGACTTGCTTAAGGAAATCCCGCTGGTAGGTGTCAGAGCTTATGTGCAGCTCTTTTGTCCCTATTTAGTGCCACATCTTTCTTTCCTATACTCTTTTATAGCCATTGTTATGAAGAAAACAAAAAGTTAATATTTGAAATTTTTCAAAATTTAAAAACAAAAAGTTTTTCTTTACCAATGAACTGGAGATCTGACAGGTGGGTTTAGATCTTCTTATTAGTTGTGTGGTGTGGATAAGTCACTACATCCTGCAAGCCTCAATTTACTTCCTTACATGTAAATAATAATAATAATAATAATAATAATAATAATAATATTGGGGTTGGGGAAGGGGAGAATGCCTTACATGCAGAATCTAGTGTTCTGCCCCACGAATGTTTGTTTCTTTCCTTTGATCTTCCTGAAGTGCAGAGTGGATTCATTCTTATATCTCCACCCGCCCATCTATCCATCCACCCATCTGTCCATCCAGCAAATTATTTACTAAGCAGCCACACTGTACTGGCTCATTCCAAATATTTACTTCATACCAGCTCTGTAAGTAAGATGTGACTAACTGCCTCGAAGGAACTTGAAGGGAAGAGTGGCTATATGGCTAACAAGTAGAAGAACCATACTTCACAATGAGGATTGGGCCCAGTTCTGGGGACTGTGACAGTGGTTCTTGACTTTAGGTGCATCTGTTTGGCAGAGGAGCAGACTCATGAACAATGAACTGTAGAATAAATAGAAGGTACTGTAGTAGAGATCAATAAGGAAGATTCTAGGAGTGTGGAGGCAGCAATGATGAAAAGTAGATGAATAATACACTGATCTGATCCAGCTTCTTATCTGAATTTCTATTGTATTCCTTGAGAACAGGGATTCAGCTTTGGTCTCTCTTATAATGAAGCCCAGAATGGTACTCTCTACACATAAAT
>VMDO01016227.1:10967-18467 GCA_007922755.1 Pedetes capensis | reverse complement strand
AGCCATCCCAAAACAATCAGCCATTGAAAACCCTGTGAGGGTCACTATGAGTTGGACTTGACTCGAGGGCACCTAACAACAATACAACAGCTTTCTAAGTGACTTTGAATGCATCATCTCACCCTTTTAGGCTGTAGCCAGTCAGTAAGATGAGATGTGATCCATCATTAGAATCACATAATTTTATGACTAATATGAGACATTTAGGAACACTTCGAGACCCTTGAGCACTTAGGTTCTTTTTCTGAATGCACCGTAGGCAGGGCAGATTATTCATTCATCAAATGTTTATTGAGTGTTTACCTTGCTCCTGGCAGAGTAAGAGGTCCCAGGGGTGTACTGATAAAAAGGTAGTCCCTGTCCTCAAGGAGCCAGCTTAGCGTCTGGCAAAGTCAACAAGGATAGAAGGACTTGGAAATACAGAGAAAGAACTTGAGCCTAGATGGGTGTCTTGGGAGGAAGAAGTGACTGGAATCTTAAGACCACACCTGAAGGGTAAGGAGATTTTGGCTGACATCTTTAGGATTTAGCCCCTCACTGGTTACCTGGAGGATTCTATCCCCAGTAACCTTCCTGTGTATACATATACATTCCCCAAAAGCGGAAACAAACCTCTTGCTACCCTCTTCATCACAGCCTTCTAGGTAGCTGCGTCACCTTCCTGGGAACCTAGCAATTCTGATTCAGGTCTTATGTATTGGAAACCAGATGCCAAAACTGCTGCCATGTAAACTTCATTTTCCTGGAAAATTCCTACTACTCTTTGAGAGCTAACTCAGATGTCACTTACTCCATCACATTTCCTTGGCTCATCTGACAGTGGCTTCCTCTGTACTTCACAGCACCTTTTTGTGCTTCTTTAGAGTTCAAATTGGTCTCTTTCTGTGTCTCTCTCCCCTTCTCTGTGCACATAGTGTCCAGCATAGTACTCAGTTAGAATTGGGAGGGAGGAAGGGGGGAATTTAAACAATTTTAATGACAACAAGGGGTTGGGGTTTAGCTCAGTTGGCAGAGTGCTGCTCTGCACTCTCTGAGGACCCAGGTTCCATCCCTGGCACCAAAAAAAATGGAAGAAGGACATGGCAGTCCATCCTGAAGCAATCTTGAAACAGCCTGTGAGTCGCTATGAGTTAGACTCCACCTGACAGCACCCAACAACAAATGATAACCATAGCAGCAAGCATACACTGAGAATTTCCTCTGTGCCAGGCACAATTCTGAGTCCTTCCCATGTACTGCCCTATGAGGAGATGCTATGATAATCCCCAGGGAGAGGGGAGGAAACTGAGGCATAGAGAGGTTCAATAACTTGCCAGAGGTCATGTGGCTAGGAAAGGGGAGCCAGTATTTGAATCCAGGCACCAGATTGGGTTCTTAACATCTGTGTTCTATTTACATGATATGTGGAGGACTCCCAGAGGTCTTCCACTTGTTATTGTAAGGTTAATTCTCAGCCAGTTTTTAAGTGGCTCAAAGTTTTCCCAAAGGGGCTGGCCACAAAGGTGGTAATCATTCCTTTTGCCCTGAGGGTTTCGTGAAGTCTTTTTGCTGGTGGAATATTTGTAGCTGAAGCCATTTAGGAGACAATGAGGTGCTTAGGGACAGAGTAATGCTGCTGCTCTACTGATGACACAATGCTTTATGTTCTGTGGCCTTAAAGGGGACAGGCTGTGCTTCCCCAGGCCCCAGTGATTGAGGGACATGAGTGAGAGTAAGCAGACTGCAGTTTAATCTGGGAATGATTGAGGCTGGTTTGTACAGACCAGTATTTATACTTGACTGGGAAAGAGGATGTTGCCTCTAGAAAAAGCAGAGAAATATTAAAGTGTATTTTGCATGCCAAACAAAGGGTCTTTCTGTGAAGTTGGTGATGCCCAGGTGATTGGTTCCCAAGTGAGATTTCAGCTCTGTAGAGCTCTGATCTAGTTAGGGTGCTTTCCTTCCCTTCCACCACTCTTCCACAGCTAGGCCCTGCCGCCAGCCAGTGCCACCGCCTCAGTGTCTGTCAGATTCTCTGGTCACTCCCTTGTTCTGGGACTTACCATGTCCCTCTTGTGTTACAGTGGCAACTTCCGGGTTGGCTTCCTTGCCACTTGTACCATCTCACTCAGTGTGGACTATGCACTGGTGGCCAGATTACATACCCACTGCCCTCCAGAGGTGGCAAAATTAAACCTTTCTCCCTGACTGTCATAGCCAATCAGCAGAGACAGGCTTTGCTCCATGAATTTTCCAGTTTTAATTTTACTTTTGAGTTCAGCTCAACCATTTGTTACTCATTCCTTTCCTTCCCATGCTGGGTATGCTCCTTTAGTAATTAATACTTTGTTTCTCATGCAAGCTTCATGGTAGCTCAGAAATTATTATTCTTTTCTAGATGAGGACACCAAGAGATGGGCGAAACTCCCACAGAGGGACTGGCATGTAGGTGTACCATAATTATTTGTTGAACAAATGATTGAAAGCAAGCATTTAAGAATGCTTACATAGTACTTAAGCCTAGGTCAGCCTGATTCCCCATCTACTGTCATTCTGCCTCCCAATATGGTCTCTTTTTGCTTATTGCCTGACAGTTATGTGCTCTGATCACTAGTGATTTCTTGTTTTTCACACCTCTCTGCTAGCTGTTGCCTCAACCTTAGCTACCTCTAAGCCCATTTCCACATTTTCTTCAGAACTCAGGGCCAAAGCTACCTGGTTTAGCACTTTGACACTCGAAACCCTTTTAACCTATTCATTCCTTTTGCACTTTTGTACAATTTACATTATATTAGATACTGTTTTCTGACATTTCTAATCAGATCATGTGTGTGTTAGACACGTGGGATTTTTGGGCAAGGGACTTAGTGGGGTAGATTGAGAGTCAGACAGACTTGGCCATCTATCATCTGTATGGTCATAGGTGAATAAGAACTTAGCTTCCCTTGGACCCAGTGTCCTTTCTTTCTAGACTTGCTAGTAGGAGTTGTTTGAATTATCTGAAGGATCACGGATGAGAAAATGCTGTGCATATAATGAAATGCACATAACAGGTGACCAGGACACGGATTAATTTATTCATTCCACCAATGTTTTTTGAGTCATGGATGGTCTGTTATTAGTTATTAGACATACCTACTCTGTGTCCAGTGTGTGGTTTAGAGTTTTCTCCCCTTGGGATGATGATCATTCTAGTAGTATTAGATTGACTTTCCCAATCCACATGTTAGAGAATTTACAGCTGTTTGGCAAGTGTTCCAGCTATAGAGTTGCTAGGTATAGGGGAATTTTGAATTATCTATTTTACTTAATTTGTCTTTATTATATCTTTTATGGATATACACCACCCTTTCCCCCATGTGCTTCTCCAAACCAGTGTTTCCCAGTGTTATTAAGGTATTTTGCTTTGTTTTGTTCTTTTTACTCACTTTTGTCTTTGTTGTCTTGTGTACGTCCCTCTTAAGATGACTTCTGTCTGTCCTAGGCCTGACATCTGTTACTGAAAAAGTGTTTATTGCCTTGGCTGGGCTCAGAGTTGTGTTTGTCGCAGCGTTATTTTCCTTTTCCCATTGTTCATCAGCAGCTCCCTAGGGATCCTTCTGACACACATAAGTGGAGGAGGAAAACTTGGGAATAGGGAATGTGTCCTTTAGGGCAGGGCACCTCATGGCAGCAGCTGTTCCTACTGCACCAGCCACAGCTGATGCCAGGAGGTCAGAGATGGGCCTGGTTAAACTGAGCTCTGGGTAGGCCATATTTAAGTAAATTCAGACATGTCTTCTAACAATTTTTGTTTAATTTAGTGAAAACTTATCAAGCCCCCACTTTCTAGGTCCTGTGGATATAGACATTAATAAACTACTGTCTCTGCTCTGGAGGAACTTGCAAACTAGTAGGTCCACAAACCATAATTTAAAAAATGAGAATATTCTGTATTAAAGGTTTGATTTAAAATCAAAATTTCATCTGTCTCTTGTTTTTATTTTTATTTTTTAATTTTTTGTGGTACTGTGGGATAGAACCCAGGACCTTGTGCATGCTAGGCAAGTGCTCTACTACTGAGCTGCACTCTTGGCCCCTTCTTTATTTTTTATTTTGAGGTAGGGTCTCTCTAATTTCCATATGCTACCTCTGGCTGCAAACTCAGAATCCTCCTGGCTCAGCTTCCTGAATTGTTGGGATTACAGCCATGTGCCACCACACCTATCTCGTGTGTCTGTTTTTTGGTAATGCTAAATCATTTTTGTATCATGTAGCATAATTTATTTAGTGATAGTGTAATTGTAATTTTGCATTTTTTTTACCTTTGAGTTTTTATTTGTATGTAATGCAAATAGTGAAGAGATTACCTTCCTTTGAGTAGATATTCCATAGTTTAAGTGCTGTTTTTGTAGACAGGAGCTGTTTTCATGAACAGTCTGTGGGGAAGGCAAAGGCTGGGAGTGTCTGGTCACGTATTTGTTGTTGTTAGGTGCCACAGAGTCAGGTCCAACTCATAGCGACCCTATATGTACAGCAGAATGAAACATCACCTGACACTGTGCCATGCCTAGCATGTCAGTTCTTCTCTGCTATTCATAGGGTTTGCAGTGGCTGATTGTTTTGAGAGTGGGCTGCCAGGTCCTTCTCCTAAGCCCACAGCGTCCAGTATTCCTAGGCAATCTCCCATCCAAATACTAACCAGGTCTGACCCTGCTTAGATTCCAAGATCTGATGAGACTGGATACCAGGGTGGTATGGCTGTAGATATCTCATTGCACAGAGTGGTAATCTTGGTGCAGATGTCGTGGAAGAGCCAGTGCAGTCTGAGCATACAGTGGAAGGCAGTCTTCTTGATTTTTCTCATTGAACAGCAGCTTGGGGAATAGGGGGAACTCAGTGGTAGTTCTTTCTAGGAGCTTTAGCTTCACAAGTATTGGGAAATGTCTCTAATCTTCTGAGAGGGGGCTTGTGCCACTAATGCTATTTGAGGTGAGTGGTGCTGTTCTAATTTACTGGCTGCTCTAAGTTCTTAAATAGACATTTAAGAACATCTGGTAAGCCAGGCGCAGTGGCATATGCCTGTAATCCCAGCACTCTGGATGTGACGCAAGAGGATTGTGAATTTGAGACCACCTTGGGCTACACAGCAAATTCCAGGCCAGCCTGGGAAACAGCAAGACTTCTCAAAAAACAAAAACAAAACATGTGGTAAACCTGAGGGTAGAATAGCAGATTTGATGAATACCTGGCTTTATGGCAACACTAGGCTTCATCGTGGGATGGCTGGCATTGCTGGAGAACAGGGTCACCGATTCAGTAGAAAATGAGTAAGAATTAGGGCTGAGGAAAATGAATCTAACATCAGACTGCTTAGCTCTGTCTGTGGAGTCATCAGAAAGAGGATGGGTAGTCCATCCAATAGATTGTAACTGAGAAAAGCAGAGAACTAGCAGTCGAAAGATGGGGATCCTGATCCCCAAATCTGTCCTTTTCTTGCTAGTAAATCTTTGGATGAACTGATTGGGAGGCTCGTTTTCTCCACCTGGCCTGCTGCTGCAGTCATTTTGAAGGCTAAGTAGAGAGCATTTGTGAAAGTGCTCAAGAGGCAGCCTACTCTGCTGCATTATGTTGAGCATTGTCTTTTCAGACTTGGCTTCCTATCTCCCTTCACCAAGGGATCATATTCCAAGGAGAAATTAAGTAAATAGCTTATTTATTTTGTGGTACTGGGGGTTGAACCCTGGGCCTCACATATGCTTTGAAAGTTCTCTATTACTGAGCTGCACCCGCCAGCCCATTTTTTATTTTTTATCTTGAGACAGAGTGTTGCTAAGTTACACAGGCGGCCTCTGACCTCAAACTTGTGATCCTTCTGCCTCCACCTGTGGAGTCACTTGGATTACAGGCATGCACCGCCGAGCCCAACTGACCAAGGAGAAATTTAAGCCATACCTAACTTCACCAGTACTCAGTTTGCTCAAAGGAAATGGGCGGGTAGAGCTATGTAGTGTTCTTTTTTGCTAGTTAGAAAGGAGGTGAAATCATAATTGTATCAGTGGGATTTTTCCTCTTCCCCATCTTGTGAAAAGTGTATTCATGTGTTTTATAAGACTCCCTTACAAGTCTAATTTGATGACAAGAATTGCCATTATTGCTAAATTTATTACATGCTCACCTCTTTTCCCTGAGTGACTCATTATTGAGTCCTGGAAAGGCAACTGTGTTTTTGTTTAGGAGGATGTGGGTGAGGGAGAACATGGGGATGGCTTTTTTGTTCTCTTTTTTCTTTATTTATTTTTGTCTTATTTATTTTATTTTTTTATTTTGGAGGGATAACTTTTGAATAAGAGAACTTTGTATTATATTTATCTGTCTGGAGGCAATAAGTCTGTTTCAGCAGATTAAATACAGACTTCTTTATAAAACCCTGTTTTCTCAAACCTCTTATCAGCAGCACTTGGCAGTAATCACACCTACGGAAACTTGTAATTTTCCTCAAGGAGGTGACACTGACAGAATTAAAAATGAAGGAGCCCCCCTGAAAAGCAAGTTCATTACAAATTAACAGTGGTCTTAGCAAAGCAGTGGGCTAAGGCGTGTCAAATAGCGATATGGATAAAGAAACCCAGCATTTTAAACTGTCAGAGCTGGGAGCAGGGCTAGCCTGAGAACAAATTAATCACATATTGTCAAGGCAAAGTTGCATCAAATTAACACATCGGATTCCAGCATATTAATGTTAGAATGCTTTCACCTGATTATTACTGCAAACCATTGCCACTCTTTGAATGCAAAGATATAATTAAATTGCTAAATAGAAAGTGCATATAATATCTCCACATGCATTTAGGATGCATGAGCTGAAAAGTGCACATCCTAGGAAGTGACAGATTCTATTTGTAGGGGAAACTTTACTTTTTTTCCCTTTTTATTTACTTGGGAGTACTAGAGTATGAAATTAGAAAAGTTAGTTATGTTATCCATATCCTATATGAGTTAGATGAAATACAGGTTTAATTTAACTGATTTGCTACACTGGCTATGAGTACATAATTACCTCAGCATTTTTCTGGAAGAGAAATGAGAAAATGTTGCACAATAGTCCTTTGCAACAAAATTGCCCATTACACATAATCTTAGTGTGGATTTTCATCAGAAGGTGCTTTGGAAAAACTAGATTGGCGGTTCTGGCAAGTGTATTTTACATAAGGATTACTTTCTGGCTCTGCTCAATCTAAGATGTGTGTTTACAGTGAAATTCAGGCAGAAGCCCAGCTGTGGTAGACCTTTCTGATCAAGGAGGCAACCTAGCAGGAGCACTTTGTTTTTCATTGTTGTTATTGTTGTTAGGTGCCGTCGAGTCGGTATCCGACTCATAGCGACCCTCTGTACAACAGGGGAAACACTATTGTCAGTGCTTCTCTGCTGTTCATAGGGTTTTCAATGGCAGATTGCTTTTTGGGAGGGGGTTGCCAGGTCCTTCTCCCAAGCCTACAGCTTCTGGTGTTCCCAGGCGGTCTCCCATCCAGGTACTAACCA
>VMDO01016227.1:0-10867 GCA_007922755.1 Pedetes capensis | reverse complement strand
GTTTTTTATTAGTTCCAGTTTATCCCAGATTATACTTGAGCCAGGCCTTCTGGCGTGTTAATCTGTTACTCACATTCAGCCTTGCTTTCTCTTTTATTCATAGTTAGACTTGATTGTTCTCTGTCGTCTACAAGCTCTATTGGTCCTGTGCATTGGAATCTTTCATAAAAACTCACCTTCTCTCATGAAGTCTCCTCCAGAAACCCATTTACTCATAGACTTCTATTTTGAGCCCTGGGAAGGAGTGGTCTTGTTTTTACAAACATCCACCTAGTAGCTGAAGGGCTGTTATCTTAAAAAAGGGAAGTAATGATCACTAGGAGCCTCCATGGGTTGACTGAGAACCAGGTACTTTCTCTCCTCACCCCCCAAGACTAGGAGAATGAACCCAGGGCCTCACGCATACTAGGCAAGTGTTCTACCACTGAGCTGCACTCCCAGTATCCCCCTGCCCTTTTATAAATCTTTTATTTTGAGAAAGGATCTAGCTAAATTGCTCAGGCTGCTGCTTGACTCAAACCTGTTATCCTCCTGCTTCACCCTCATGAATCACTGAGATTATAGTGTGTACCACGTTCTGTGGCTCTAGCTAGAGTACTTTGGTCATGGTATTTTGAATTTCAGTAAAGCATTCATTTTAGCAGAATCTTGCATAGTATTCTTGAAGGCAACCTGAAAAAATGTTGGCCAATGACACTGTGGTCAGGTGAACTTGTGCCTGACTGAGCGACTAGACACAGAGTGATGAGTAATGGATAATGTCATGCTGAAGACCTATTTGTTGTGGTAAGTTGTAGGGCTCTGTGTATTCATTGCTGTCAGGAATTTGAATGAAAACATGCATGATAGGCTGAGCACATTTGTGGAAGTCTGAAATCTAGGCATGTGTCAGTGATAAAGCCAAAATGATACTTGCAGTTAGATCACAAAGTGCAATTATTTGTGTATGGCCAGTGGTGGCGAAAGGGAAGGGAAAGATGAGATTTACCCAGGTAGTACATAAAAGAAAAAGGTTAGGGTCATGGTTAGTTGTAAGCTCAGTATGATTGAGCAAAGCCAGATGATTGGAAGAAAACTTGTTCATTCATTCATTTCTCAGATAATCTTTGAGTGCCTATAGGTGACATAAACTTGGCTAAATGCTGAGGATACAACGGTAAATGAGATAGACACAGGCCCTGATCTAATGGTATGTATATTCTTGGAGGGAATAGAGAAAGTTACAGTATAGTGTAATTGATGCCATGAGAGGGAACATTCAGGAGGCTAAGTTCCTTAGAGAGGAGCATTGGTCTGGACTGGGAATGGGAGAGCATCAGGGGAGATGCTTTAGATAAATCCTGAGTCAAGCCTTGAAGATTTTGAGGGGATTAGGCAGGCAAGAGGCTCTCAGATGGGGCAATGTTGATGAAAACGTGTAAGGTGAAAGAGATTTTGGTGCATTCAAGGGAATGAAAGTAGTTGAGTGTGCTTGGAACACAGGATGAGGGTAGAAGAGGTGAGAGATAAGGCTTGACCGGTAAGTTTTGACTTGCTCCTGACATGCAGGGAATTGACATCCTTAGGTCTGATAAATCACCATGCCCCCATTTAGCAAAAGTAGAGAATTTAGTATGTGTGTATGGGGTTGGGTAGGGAGTTCCTCTGAGATAGATGTTTAAAACTGTAAACAGCTTGTGTTCAGACAAGGGCTACCAGGAGGCTGTGAGGACTGGGAATCAGGCAGGGTTTATAAACTGGGGCTTACAGAATCCATCCAGAGAAGATAACACCTAGGAAGATCTGAGCATTGCTTGAGAATAGTAGACAGGTTATCACATAGAAGAGGCTCTTTGTGGCTCTTCCAGGCTTAGCATAACAAAGACAGTATTAATCATCTTTGTATGTGTAAATGTTCACTGTTGACTTCTGGTAGGAGGCAGCATAGTAAAACAGAAGAACCATGGCTCCCTAGCCTGGCATTGAAATCTTGATAAAATTATGCTAAGTAAAATAACCCAATCACAAGAGAACTAATACTACATTATTATAGTTATATGAGTTATCTAAAATAAACTCTTAGAAAGTAGAGTACTAATTGCCAGGGGATAAAGGGAGGAGAAAAGTTGAAGCTGTTGCTCAATAGATATACAGTTTCAGTTTTACATGATTGAAAAGCTCTAGATATCTATTGGGAGAAGGGCCCAGCAGCCCATTCCCAAAACAATTAGCCATTGAAAACCCTATGAATAGCAGAGAAGCACTGTGAAATATAGTGCTGGAAAATGAGCCCCTCCTCCCCCCAAGTTTGGAAGGTATTCAAAAGATGACTGGGGAAGAGTTGTCTCCTTAAGATAGAGTCGATCTTAATGGCAGGAATGGAGTAGAATCCCTAGGATCTCCATTTGATGATGTGGCATGACTCAAAATGAGAAGAAACACAGTGTCTGTAACAATGGGCTCAAACATAAAAAAGATTGAGTGTATGGCACAGGCTCAGGTATTGTTTCGCTGTGTTGTACGTAGGGAACCTAACAACAACAAATAAGAGATCTATTGTACGATAATATGCGTATAATTACAGTACTGTATACTTAAAATAGCTTAGGATGGTACATTTAATACCTTTTGACAACAAATGAAAAAAATCTTGGACAAAAATGGGAGACAAAAAGGTGGAAATGCAGGTATGGTTTGCTCCCAAATAGCTATACTAATAGAGATGGACATAGCCATTCATAATATAAATGTCATTTTTAGGTGTCTTTGGAGTACAATAAATGGAGCTTTTGTAACACATTTCATAAACCTTTTCAAATAACATTAATATCAAAATTAGTTTGTAGGTTTCAGCTCATGA
The DNA here is from genome assembly GCA_007922755.1 of Pedetes capensis. Lineage (NCBI taxonomy): Eukaryota > Metazoa > Chordata > Mammalia > Rodentia > Pedetidae > Pedetes > Pedetes capensis. Next base: position 8,028 of record VMDO01016227.1, on the reverse strand, counting down.
ACTCTCTCTGTGGGAAAGTAGGACACAAGAAAACTGAGAGGCAGAGGGTACCAAGCCCAGGGTGAATTAAGACATTAGACCCCCTGCATGGCAGACACAGAAGTCAGTGCCTGGACTCAGTAGCACATAACTCTAGTAACCTCTGAGACAATCAAGGGTCCAGGAACTCTGACTCTGCAATACCTGGTTAAATTCTTCCAGGTACTTTGTAATACACTATCTCTGGCCTTCAAAAACTGTGTGGTTTATTACTTTACAGATAAAGCGATCTGCTCAGAAAGAACTCTTTTGCCCAAGGCAGTGTAGCAGCCCTGATTTGTCAGAGACATATTCCTGTCTTAAGTGACTTATAATGATAATATAGTTCGCAGATGTGAAGATGATGTTTAGAATTATATCCTTCATATTTCCATGACTTTTCTTTGTAATCTGCATTTTATTTTCCCATCTGCACAGTCACTCCTGCAAATGCTACTTATCACACTCCATTGTAATTATACCTACAAGGGCTTAAGTCAGTTGGTAGAGTGCTGCTCTACACTCTCTGAGGCCCTGGATTTGATCCCTAGCACCACAAAAATGAGAGAAGGACCTGGCAGCCCACTCCCAAGCAATCAGCCATTGAAAACCTGTGAATAGCAGAGAAGCACTGACATAGTGCCAGGCATGGCACAGTGTCCAAGAGTGTTTCATTCTGTTGTACATAGCATCACTCTGAGTCAGACCCAACTTGAGGGCACCTAATAACATTGTAATTGTATGTCTATATGTCCTTGGCTCTCATGAGAATGAAAGCTGTGTGTGGGAAAGAACAATATCCAGTTTGTCTTTATAATCCTACCAATTGGCATTGACCCTGGCACGCAGTAGTCACTTAGTAACATTAAATGACTAAAAAGGCTACCTTTGTTACAGATACTGTAAAATGACAAAAGGCACGAAGTCTCAGGTTTATATATAAGTTGCTGAGCTTTTGTCTTAATTCTGAAAATAGGTGGATTCATTCTGTAAGGTCCCTTTTGGCTCCAACAGTGATGAAAATTGTGTAGGAGATTCTCATCCAAGCACTCCCAGAACTTCATTTCTGTAACTTCCACAAGATCTACAATCAAATAGGACAAAATTTTACACTTCTTTTTGGTGTGGAGGGTAGGTTTTGCTAGCTGTGCCTCACCAGTGCATCCAGGTTTCAGCAGTTTTGTCCCTCAGTGCTGGCAAGGTATTCCTAGTCCACTCTCATCTGACCCATTTCCATCTCTAAAATTGGGAAACTTAGATAGGATCATCTATATTTTATGGCTTGATATATGTGTGGTGGGAGGGGAATGAATATATTTTGAAAAAGCATTTTAATGTTATGTTAGGAAATAGAAGATTAATTTTTACATAAAAATTTACAAAAAGTAAAACCTCAAAAATTTTGTAGTTAGGAATATGCAAAAGATAGAGGTATATTAACGGCAGTGGTAGGGTACTCATCATCTTTGTGGGAGTGTGAAGTTTTTATAGTGGTCAGAAGGGGTCATGGGTTAAAGATAGTCATGCAACACTGCATTAGTTTCTGCTCCTATTCTAATTGTCTGTGATTCCATAATGATGAAAATTTCACAATGGGATGAACCCTGCTTCTATTATGAAATGATTTGCACCCACGGTTTTTGTTTGCCTATTGATTTCCTAAACTGAATCCTGATTCCACTACTTACTCTGTGATCATGGACAAATCACTTAATTTCTCTAAGCCTTTTATAAAAAAAAAAAAAAATCTGTAAAAGGGATAAGGTACCTTCTTTATAAGATTGTACAGAGATTTAAAATAGATAATTAAAATAAAGCTCTTACAAAGTGGCTGACACATCATAAATGTTTGACATGTGCTAGTTGTTGTTAGGAATTCCAAGGTGAACATTAAATGTCAGCACGTGGCTGTACCTAAAGTTTTCACACTTAAATAATCCATCTGGAACTGATGTTTCTTGCACATGTGGTATGAGTTAGAGACCCAATTTCAGATTTTTTTTTTCATATGTTTAACCTGTTGTCCTGACATTATTTATTTTGTCCCACTCTTTATTGCTTTATATGATGGAAACACCAGATAAATGAAATTTAACATACTCACTTTATTATTGGTAAATTAGGTTCAGATCTGTAGCCCCAATCAACCTTTTTAAATAGTGTCTCCACTGAATGTAAAACAGCAGTATCTAGTAGACTTCCTACGAATGTGGAAGTGTTCTATATTTGCACTGTCCAATGTGGTAACCACTGGCCACATGTGATTGTTAAGTACTTGAAATGTGACTAGGGTGACTGCAGAACTGAGTTTTAAGTTTACTTAAAGTGTTTAAATTTAAGTAGCCAAATGGGGTTCGTGGCTTCCTTATTGAACAGGTCGAGACATAGACATGATTCACCCAGGGAAAGATTGGATCTGCAGAGGAGACAGACTTACTAGAATAGCTGTCTCTTACCCTTTCCATCCCAGTAATGGGATCAGAGAAAGCTGGACCCTCAGATCTGCTTGTAGAAGGCTGGATGGGGTCATGACTCCAAGATGCTGACCACACAGAAGCAGTTGCTGAGTCTGAACTTTTGAAAGGGGCCAGAACAGGTGAGGCAGTACCAGGTAATTCACTTTTCCTAATGTAAAGAGAAAGAAGGGTGGAGTCTGCTCTTCCCAGTATTTCTGAAAGGACAGAAAGTCTTGTTTTACGGGTAAAGTTGGGAAACCTGGGAACAGAAGGAATACTTGTTTTTACAAAATACTGACTAAGTTTGGTGCATTCTCTTAGAAATAAAATTTAAATTTTCAGTCCTCCGTGATAAGGACCTGTTTATATTTTGCTGTATTCTAAGCTTTAAATACGACCCCAGTAGTTCTTCCTTGTGTACCTGTGTATTTTCTTATAATGCACTTGGGTGATCCAAGTGTTGCCTGTTTTTCAGAAAGAACAAAGACAAAAACTCAGAGTAAAAATTGTTGTTGTTAGGTGCCTTGAGTCAGTGTCCGACTCAAAGCGACCCTATATACAACAGGAGAAACACTATGGTCAATGCTTCTCTGCTATTCATAGGGCTTTCAGTGGGTGATTGTTTTTTGGGGAGTGGGTTGCTGGGTCCTTCTCCCAAGCCTGTAGCACCTAATATTCCCAGGCAGTCTCCCATCCAAGTTCTAACAAGGTCCAATCCTGCTTAGCTTCCGAAGTCTGATGGGATCGGATGCCAGATGTTTTTATCCCAGTAGGTAGGAGGCCGAAGAGGAAAGATAAGAGAGTTTGAGGCCATCCTGGGCTATATAGCAAGAGTATATTTAAAAAAAAAAAAAAAAGGAAAGAAGGAAAGAAAAATGTCTTATAAGCCTGTAGCCTGAATTCAATCTGTCTCTCTTTCTCTCTCTCTCTAGTTCAATTGATTAAAAAATTCTTGAAAATCATTACTGTCTTGAAGTGATAAAGCATTGATTAAGTAAGCATTAATGCATCAGGCTTTGTGCTAAGCATTTTATGTACATTATGTCTTTTAATACTCAAAACAACCTGTGAGGTAGGTAATGTCATTCACTGGTTTACAGATTCGGAAACTTCTCTGGACCTCAAATTTTTCTCTTTTATATCGCGGTTAACAATATTATCTATTTCATTGTATTAATGAGGATTAAATGAGATAATGCATGCCCACCTTGAAGTAAGCACTCAACAAATTATAGTGGTATTGTTATTCTTACTTTTGGTTTCATGTTTGAAATAGATAATACACTTTTATGGCTCAAAATATAAAAAGTATTAAGGAGTGAAGTGTCTTGCTCTCTGCTGTTCCCCATTCACTTAGTCTCTACTCATATCCGCTTTTCTAGCTGTATATCTTCCAGAGTGTCCATATGAAAATATGAATGCCTGTGGTACTGGGGATTGAATCCAGGGCCTTGTGCATGGATTATTGTGCATGAATTATTAATATGCTATCAATAAGCATATACTCTACGACTGAGCTATGCCCCTAGCCCAATGTAGCATACTTTTAACATTGTTCCAGGGCTTGCTTTTTTTAACTCAACATAGAAATCTGTCTATATTAGTGCCCAGAGAATTTCTCAGTTCTTCACATAGCTGCATAGTATTCCATTATATATAAGTATTGTAATTTATTTAACCAGTTCTCTATTGATTGAAGCTGGAGTTGTTTCTAATCTTTTGCTATTACAAACAATACTGTAGTGAATAATCTTGTACATACGGCATTTTGCACATGTGCAATTATAAATGTAGGATAAATTCCACGAAGCAGAATTGCTGGGTCAAAGGGAATATGCATTTGTAATTTTTGTAAGTATTGCCAAATTGCCCTCCATAGGGATTGTGCCAATTACATTCCCACCAGCAGTGTGTGAGACTGCCTGTTTCTTCATGGCTTTGCCACAAATTTTATCAAATGTATGGATTTTTGCCAGTCTAATGGGTGAAAAATGAATCTGTATAATTTTAATTTGCATTTCTCTTAGGAATCACGTTGGCCTTCTTTTCATTTAAGAACCTTGACAACTTTGTGAACTGCCCAGATGGGTTGCGTTCTTGAACTTTTCTTATTTTCTATAAGTTCTTCATGTATTAGGGAGCTTAGTCAATTTTTTTTGTGTATTTTGACTTTGTTCATGGATTTGTTTTTATCCAATTATACACTAATATTTTTTAAAGTAGTGAAATTTATATTTTTCTCTTTTATAGCATCTGAATTTTGAGTTAATTAGTGTGGGCAGGGTTTTTCAAATGTCTTGTATAGTTCTTCAGTTTATTCCTAGGTATTTATAGATGATAATATTGTACATGGGCTGGGATTTGGCTCAGTTGGTAGAGCACTGCGCTGCAGTCTCTGAGGTCCTGAGTTCAATTCCCAGCACCGCAAAAATGGGAGAAGGGCCTGGCAATCCACTCCCAAGGCAATCCCGAAACAGTCAGCCATTGAAAACCCTATGAGGGTCTCTATGAGTCGGATACCGACTCGATGGCACCTAACAACAACAACAACAACAACAACAAATATTGTACATAGGTTCTTATTTTCTGTTATGTTTCTGTGTATATTCCTTTATGTGCCAAATTCTTTGTAATTTTTTATTTATTATTTCAGGATTTCCATAAACTGCACAAAAATATTGTTAATATACAGTAATGTATGAATAAAACAGTGACTTTTTTGCCTCTCTTGTTGACCTTTTTTAACCCTTGCCTCCTTTCTCTTGGCTAGCGTTCTTGCTGCTTGTCGTTAATGTTAAATGACCACCACTACCACCACTACCATACTTGGCATCAAGCTAAAAGTTGGCAATAAGTAAATGTTAATTCTGTCTTTAAACCGCAAGATGCAAATTCCTCTAAAATGTAATTAGTTAGTGTTTATGCCAAGCAGAAACTACGAAGACAGATTTTAATGAGTAAAACTGTAAAGGAGAATGTAGATAAAAATGTCTTTGAATTCTTCTAAGTGATCCTTTTCTGTAACGCTCATGAGAGACTATATTAAATAGCTGCTTACTGCTGCTTTTGCTGTTGTTGAAAAACATCATTCCAAGTGTGTGATTTGAGTGACTGGGTCTTTTTTGCCATGGAGGTCACTTTTTATTCTTTTTTCTTGTTCTGAAAAAAGTTCGTTCTTGACAGTATGACATAAGGTTTTATCTTTGTCTTCTACCAGAAGTAATATTACACTTTATTAAATATAGATCAGCATTTGAATTAGCAACTGAAGTCAGCTTAAGACTTTCCAAAACTGAATTAAACTTAGTAGGAGTTTTAGATTTTTCTTTTCCTACTACCTTTATTTTCTTTGATTCGCAGTAGTCCCATAGTGGATTGCTACTGGCACTCAACCTTTTGCCTTAGGTTGTCATGTTGGTTAAAGTCGTGGTGGTGGTGGTGGTCTCCTCCTCCTCCTCCTCCTCCTCCTCCTCCTCTTCCTCCTCCCTTCCTTCCTCTTCGTGCTCCTACTTCCCCCTCTTCCTCCTTTTTCTTCTACCTCCTTCCCCCTCTTCTTCCTCCTTTCCATTTCCTCTTCCTTTTCCTCTTCCTCTTGTACCCAGGGCCTCATGCACAGTAGGGAAGTACTAGACAAGTGCCATACTGCTGAGCTGTATGTCCAACCCAAGTTCTTATTCTTGGACTTAGAGGGCACTTAGAGAATTTGGAGGAAGAAGACGTGATGCATTTCTCCCTCCCTAAGTCCTTGATTTCTTGGTTGCTTGGGAATGATTGAGTACTTGTCTCTGCTTAAGTTGGGAAGGTTGTGAGGCTTCTCCGTATCCATGAAGTAAAGAAATGGATTTACTTGTAGGTATTTTTGTTTTAAATGTTAAAAATTAAATATTGAATATATAGAGACAAATATTTTAAGATACATACAAGGTAGCCATAGTTGTATAATAATCATTCATGTACCCACCGTCCATTTTGGGAGGAGGAACATTATTGCTTTTACTTTTGAATCCCTCTGTATCTGGTTGTCTTCCCCCCACCCACAGAACTATTACCCGCTTTCTGCTTACAATTTTATACCAGATATTTGTATCCCTAAACAGTATCTTTCTGACCTTCACCTAAAAGGAATTGTGCTATGAGTATTCTTCTGTTACTATTTTCTTTCAACATTATGTTGAAAGAACCATATGTGTTTATGTCTGTAGTTGTAGTTAATTCATTTTCATTGATGGAGAGACTCCATTTATATGACTCTACTGCAATTATTTATCCATTCCACTGTTGAGTAACACTTGAATTGTTTCCAGTTGTTGCCATAACAAATAATGTGTTTATAAATATTTTACCTGTATAAAAATTAACCCAAGGCAAAGGCTTACAAACATTTGGTACCACAAATCACATATAATAAGAAATACAGTTTATATTCCAACCCAGTACACACCTATAAGTTTATAGGTGCACGTGTAGATGTATGATATATGGACAAAAATTTCATGGAACAATATTTACCTTTACTAAGTGTGAATGCACTTTGATATTTTTTATTCTAATCTGTTCTATTTTCCTTTTTAAAATGTTGGTTGAAATTGGCTACCTGATGTCCTAACTCTTAGGACCTTGTTTGGAAAACTCTGTCAGAATACACACATATATAGAATTACAGAGTCATGGGATATGTGCAGCTTCAACTTTATTAAAGCTGATAAATTAAAGCTGGAAAAAAAAAAAAAAAGCCAAATTGTTTTCCAAAGTGGTTATCCCCATTTATGCTTCCTCCAGCAGTGTGTTAATATCCCACTTACCCCATCAGACTTAATTTTTTCTATTCTTGTGGGTATGAAATTATATCTCATGATTTTAATTTGTAATTCCCATGTTATAATTGAGATTAAACATCTTTTTGGGTATATATTGGTCATTCATATTTCTTCTGTGAAGTATTTATTCAGATCTTTTGCTTATTTTTGTGTATAATTTACTGATTTGAAGAAAATTTTTAAATTATTTTGGATACTGGCCACTTTAATATATTTGAATACTAACAGTTTGGCTCTAAATTTTCCCAATTTGTGACATGTCTTCATTCTCTCATATTTTATTTTATTTTATTTTATGTGTGGTGCTGGGGAGCAAACCCAGGGTCTTGCATATGCTAGGTAAGCATTTTACCACTGAGCTATACCTTGAGCCCCTTTTCATTCCCTTTGTGTTTTTTTTTTTTTTTTTAGAAATTTTTAATGTACATCATAATGTGATTCATTTTGACATGCTTTTTGTTGTGACAATTTTCATATATGCAATTTGATAAGCATTATACATATAGGTTACCCCTTACCCTCCTCTATGTTTCCCCCTTCCCCCCTTCCTATCTAAGTTTCCCATCCAAGTCTTCTCTATCTTTTACTATATAGTATTTTTCTATATGTCCTTGGGTTCCATTTCTGTTTAAGATAGAAACTTTTCCTGTAGTGGTCTTTGTTTCTATCTTGTTAGAACAATTACATGCGACTTTTAGTCCATTTGTATTGACCTCATTCTTATCTTCCCTCCCCCC
>VMDO01016226.1:6719-48582 GCA_007922755.1 Pedetes capensis | reverse complement strand
TTGCAGAAGCTGATAGAAGTCTTCCCTTTCTTCATTTGTGGCTTTAGTGGTGGGTGCATAAATTTGAATAATAGTCATATTAACTGGCCTTCCTTGTAGGCGTATGGATATTATTCTATCACTGACAACATTGTATTTCATGACAGATCTTGAAATGTCTTTTTTGATGATGAATGCAACCCCATTTCTCTTTAGTTTAGCATTCCCAGCATAGGAGACCATATGACTGTCTGACTCAAAATGGCCTATGCCAGTCCATTTTAGCTCACTGATGCCTAGAATGTCAATGTTTATGTGATCCATTTCTCTTTTAACAATTTCTAACTTGCCTAGATTCATACTACGTACCTCTTTTAGGAAATCTCAATTTCCTAAAATATTTTTTCCATATATTGGTAGAAAAAAAGAAGCCAGTTATTATGACAAGCTAATGCTCAATATTTTTTTTCATTTGTTTATTTCCTGTGCTTCAAAATTTACAACTCCTCACTTCCTTCAACTTTTCAAGTATCTCATGTAAATATGAAACTTTTTTTAATTTTTGAAATCTAAATTGTCAGTGAAATTTAATTCAATGAGTATTTATTGGATGTCCAATTTGTATATGGTATTAAAGACATAAATTAATAAATAAGATGTTTGCTGCCTTCAAAGAATTTAGTGTCTCTGGAGCTATTTCTATTTTTTGCTTGCCTTTGTATGTACATGTCCTTGTAGTTGTTAATGGTTTCATTACCTTGGAATTCTGCATATATGCCTGCCAAAAAATGTGTAAATGACTTCTCTGTGTTCCTGTGGTAATGTTTTTGTTTGGTGAGCTGAGCCGGGTGTGACTCATACCGATCCTATGTACAACAGAACAAAACACTCCCTGACGAATAGAATTTTTAAAGTCCCATTGCCTTTGGTAGGAAGCAACATACCTCTAACACAGATCCTATCAGGAATCTTGCCCTGCCTTTTTGAAAGATCTTTACATGATGTTCACTTCCTGTGTGATACTATCAATTTATGCACTGCTTTTAGTGCTTAAGGTTAAACACTATACATTTTCTATTTCACTGTGGTTTGACAGTTTAACCCTTTAATATTTTCTTAAGCATGCATTACAGTTTTACTAGCTGAGGAATGCTAAAAATGTTTAAAAGACCTAGAGATATGCTTAAACAACAGATTTTAATTTATTGCGTTTTTCTTTTGTTCTATTATTTCCCGAATCTCACTTTTGGGGCTTCCCTTCCTCAGGCTAACATTCATATACATTTCTGCCCTGAAATACAACAATATGAGAGAGAAAAAAATACACAGAAATTAGGAAGAGGAGAGTCAAGTAACAAAGAAAGAGTGGTTCTTATGCTGGGGAGAAAATCAGATAAAATAATTTGAAAAATGAAATTCATTACATATTTGCATAAAGTGAAAATATGATACTACTTTAAACGTTCTGAGGAACTTAGACATCAGATACTAAGAGTGAGTAAGATGAAACAGAATTAATCTTTTGCTGTTAATGATTAAAACATTAGACAAACTATTAGAAACTAATAGTTCAGGCATTGGACAACAGAAAGCACAGGACCTAGAAAAGGCAAATGAGTAAAGTGAAATCTAGTGCTGTCTGGGTTTTATAACTTGAATAAGTTTCTACACTGTGCTCCATGAAGACAGAACTCAAAAATGGTCCAATAATCTCCTAAATGGAGAAGATAGGGTAGGATTTAGGGAGACTAATTTGGGTAGAATTTGTGGGACAGACAAACTGAGATTATGGAGCTATATAGAAAAAGAACTTAAAAGGAGCTTAACTACTTGCTATAAAAATAGGATAATCTTTAAAGGAATAAAACAAAATCTTGTCTTCAAAAATGTAAATTTTTGATGTCCAATGAAATTTACCAAAAATACAAATAAGCAAAAATAGAAATCATATTCAAGAGGAGAAAGTTATTTATGGAGGACATGAAAATATATTGCTCATATGTTTTGCTAGTTATCACATTGTGATTATGATTTGCATTTCCCCGACAATTGGTGGTGTTGAGCATTTCTTCATGTACTTGTTGGCCACTTATGTATCTTCTTTTGGGAAACATCTAGTTATTTTTCCTACTTAAAAATAAGATTACTAGTATTTATGTTGTTATTATCGAATTGTTTGAATTCCTTACATAGTCTGGACATTAATCTCTTATAAAATATAGTTTGAAAATATTTCAAAATAGTTGAAAATATAGTTTGAATATATTTTCTCTTGTAAAATATAGTTTGAAAATATAGTTTGAAAATATATAGTTTGAAAATATTTGAAAATATAGTTTGAAAATGTAGTTTGAATATAGTTTGAAAAACTTTCTCTTTCCTCTGTTGAATGTTTCCTTTGCTATGCAAAAACTTTTTAAGTTAATGCAATTCCATTTGTCTATTTTTGCTTTTTATTCCTGTACTTTTGAGGTCTTATATAAAAATTTTTCACCTAGACCAATGTCTTATAGCAGTTTGTATATGTGTTTTTTTCTAGTAGTTGTGTAATTGGGGTCTTACATTTAAGTCTTTAATCAATTTTGAGTTGACTTTATACTTGGTGAGATAGTGATCTAGTTTTATTCTTCTGTATGTGGATATCTACCTGCAGCCATACCACTTTGGCATCCAATCCTGTCAGATCTTGGAAGCTAAGCAGGGTCAGGCGTGGTTAGGCGTGGTTAGTACTTGGATGGGAGACCACCTGTGAACACCAGGTGCTATTCCTACTTTAGTGAAGATTGTCATTGATATTTTTATAGAGGTTTCATTGAGTCTATAGATTACTTTGCATAGTATGGGCATTTTTAACAATATTCTTCCATTCCATGAGCATGGACTATCTTTTCACTTATTTGAGTCTTCTTCAATTTCTTCCTTTTTCTCTGGGAGTTAGTAATTCTGTACTATAGAAGACTCCCCCACAAGATAGCAGTTAGCACCATAAGGAGCTGTGTTTAGGCTTCTCTCTTGCCAGCCATGCTATTGGGTACTTGAACAAAAGAACTGTAACAAAAGATTGAATATACAGAAGATAACAACTGAGACTCCCACTTGTCTGTCAATTTGCCATACTGTGGGGGCTTTTGTGTGGTTGTGATCCTGAAAGCTATGCCACTGGTCATACACATACCAGCAAGGTCATCCATGGTGGACAGGTTTCAGCTGAGCTTCCAGGCTAAGGTAGACTACAGAGAAATCACTCACAGCTCACTCCTGGAACAATTAACTATTGAAAACCCTATAAATAGTAGAGAAACACTGTCAGATATAGTGCTATAAATGTGCCTCTCTAGGTGAGAGGCACTCAAAAGGAGACTGGGGATGAGTTGCCTCCTAAAAGTAGAGTCAACCCTAATGATGAGAATTGAATGAAGCTCCAAAGACCTCCATTTGCTGATGTGGCACAACTCCAAATGAGAAGAAACAACTGTAAACATCCATTAAAAATTGGAATGGGGAATGTACATAATATGAATTAAGGAAAATTAGAAATCATCAAAAGAGAAATGGAGTGCATAAGCATCAACATTCTAGGCAGCAGTGAGCTAAAATGGACTGGTATTGGCCATTTTGAATCAGATAATCATATTGTCTACTATACCAGGAATGATAAAGAGAAATGAGATTGCATTCATCATCAAAAAAGACATCTCAAGATCTGTCCTGAAGTACAATGCTGTCAGTGATAGTATAACATCCATTTGGCTACAAGGAAGCCAGTTAATATGACTATTATATAAAATTACCACTAAGGCCACAAATGAGGAAAGGGAAGATTTTTGCCAACTTCTGCAGTCTGAAATTAGTTAAATATGCAATCAGAATAATTACTGGTGACTGGAATGCAAAAGTTGAAAACAAGGTGATTCAGTAGTAGCAAATATGGCTTTGGTGACATAAATTATGCTGGAGATTACATGATAGAATTTCATCAGACCAATGACTTTTTCATTGCAAATACATTTTTCACCAACATAAATGAGGACTATACACATGGAAGTTGCCAGATGGAACATATAGGAACCAAATGACCACATTAGTGGAAAGAGACAGTGGAAAAACTCAATATCAGAAGTCAAAACAAGACCAGGTACTGACTGTGGATCAGACCATCAATTTGCTCATTCAAAGTGAAACTGAAGAAAATCAGAACAAATGTATGAGAGCCAAGGTATGACCTTGAGTATATCCCACCTGAGTTCAGAGACCATCACAAGAAGAAAGAATGAATTAGGCAATAATGACTGAAGACCATATGAGTTGTGGCATGACAGCAAAGACATCATTCATGAGGAAAGGAAAAGGTTATTTAAAAGACAGGAATAAAAGAAATTTCTAAGTTATATGTCAAAAGAGGATTCTGAAACTTGTCCTTAAACATTGAACAGCTAAAGTAAAGGGAAGACATCATGATGTTATAGAACTAAACAGAAGTTGTTTTCAAAGAGCAGCTCAAGAAGACAAAATCAAATATCATAATGACATGCAAAGAGCTGGAGATAGAAAACCAAAAGGGAAGAACACACTATTTTTCTCAAGCTTAAGGAATTGAAGAAAAAATTCAAGCCTCAAGTGTCAATAGCAAATGATTCTACAGAGAAAATATTAAATGATGTAGTAAACAACAAAAAAGATGGAAAGAATGCATAAAGTCATTATACTAAAAATTGGTGTGTGATCAACCATTTCAAGAAGTTGCATATGATCTGAAGACAATGGTTACTGAAGGAAGAAGTAGAAGCTGCTTTGAAGGCATTGGTGAAACACAAGGCTCTAAGACTTGATGGGATACCAATTGAGATTTTTCAACAAACAGATGCAACACTGGAGGTACTCCCTTGTCTATACCAAGCAATTTGGAAAATAGCTACTTGGCCAACTGACTGGAAGAGATCCTTATTTGTGCCTATTCCCAAGAAAAGAGATCTAACTTAATGTGGAAATTATTGATGGTATCATTAATATCTCACACAAGTAAAAATTTGTTAAATAACACTCAAAAGTTACTGCAGCAGTACGTTGATGGGGAACTGCCAGAAAGTTAAGCCAGATTTAGAGCAGGGCATGGAGCCAGGGACATCATTGCTGATGTCAGGTGAATATTGGCTGAAAGCAGAGAATATCAGAAAGATATCTATGTTTTGTTGACTATGCAAAGGTATTTGACTATGTGGAACACAGCACATTTTGGATAACGTTGTTAAGACTTGGCATACCAGAACACTTAATTTTATACACAAGAAATCTGCACATGGACCAGGAGGCAGTCATTCCAAAAGAACAAGGAAACGCTGCTTGGTTAAAAGTCAGGAAAGGTTTGCATCAGGACTATATCCTTTCACTATACCGCTTCAACCTCTATGCTGAGAAAACAGAGATTTGCTCATGAAGTTGGACTTCATGAAGAAGATCATGGCATCAGGACTGGAGGAAGACTTATTAATAACATGTATTATGCAGATGACAACTTTGCTTGCTGAAAGTGAAGATGACTTGAAACATTTACTGATGAAGATCAAAAAGTACAGCCTTCAGTATGGATTGGGCCTCAACATCAAGAAAACAAAAATCTTTACAACTTGGCCAGTAAGTAAATACATGATACCTGGAGAAAATATTGAGGTTGTCCAAGATTTTGTTACTTTTTTTCTAGAATTAACACCCACAGAATCAGCAGTCAAGAAATCTAAAGACATATTGCATTGGAAAATTTGCTGTAGAAGACCTCTTTAAAGTGTTAAAAACTAAAGATGTAACATTGAAGAAATTCTGCCTGATTCATGCAATGGGATTTTTCAGTTGCATTATATGGTTGTGAAAGTTGGACAGGGAATAAGTGGTATAGGAGAAGAACTGATTGTTTTGAATTATGGTGTGGGTGACCAATATTGAATATATCATGGACTGCCAAGAGAACCAACAGATCTCTCTGAGAAGAAGTGCAACTAAAGTGCTCCTTGGAAGCAAGGATGGCTAGACTGCATCTGATGTATTTTGGACATGTTTTCAGGAGGGACCAATCACTGGAGAAGGACATCATGTTTGGGAGAGTGGCAGGCCCATGCAAAAAAGGAAGGCCCTCTACTATATGGACTGACACAGTGGCCACAACAACATGCTCAAGTATAAAGATCATGTGCGTGGCACAGTGTCAGGTAGTGTTTCATTCTATCGTACATAGGGTCAGTATGAGTTGGACCTAACTTTGAAATCACCTAACATCAACAACAATAACAACAATTGAAAGCACTTTTTCAGTATGTGACATTTATCGCCCTGACAAGGACCCTAGGGGAAGGAACAAACTCACTGATAAGGTTGCTCTCAAGAAAAGTGATGGTCAACACTAAGTAAACTGGGAATGCCTGCATTATTCTGGTGAACTTCTAGGAAGGAATTGAGATGCTGAGGGAGTGAGAGTGCTGGATAGGATACCTGAGAACAGAAGATCTAGAAGATAACTAGTTCTCCAGAAGGCCTCAGAGGTAGCCTATTCACTAAGACCATTAGGAATATACTGAGGGACCAGCATCACTAAGAAGTTCAGTGTACATTTTCCTTTGCAGGACAGGACTGAAGTAGGAAAGGCAGTTACAAACCTAGGCTTGTTAACATCCTTGGGGGATGTTGGCATCTTGCAGTAATGGAGGCCAGGGAGTAGTACTTAATCATCAGAAACTAGGAGGCTGCAATTACCTTAACATCAGAGGGGCAGCCAAGGGGACTTTTCCCTCAGGAAATTACAGAAATGTTTAATACTGCCTGGTGTCATTTAGGGAAAAATTGTTGGCAACAAACAAGCATGCTACTTAACCTCTATAACCCAAATGCCGCAACAATGAAGGAGCAGTAGGCTAGGGATGGTCAGCCCAATCCAAAGTTACTACTACCCCTTCTTCAGCTTCTGAACTGAAGCCAATGTAAGACATGATTGCTATAAAATGTTAACCAGTATATGAGAAAACCTAAAACTAAGTTTATAAGATTGTTGGATACAAAGTCAATATACAAAATCAACACATATACTAATAAGGATTAAATGGAAATTGAAATACAAGATAAAATTTTAAATTGCTTCAAAAATGAGGTACTTTGACCTAAATGTAAATGAAATTTATGCAAGATCTACATTATAAGATCTAATTACAAAACATTGATGGGAGAAGTTAAGTGGAAATATTATACTTATGGATTTTCCAAATTAATATATAGATTGAATGTATTTCCAAACATATTTCTACATTTATACAGATATAAATAGACAGACTAATTTGAAAAATTTACATTACATGGAGAGGCAAATGAGCTAGAATAGCAAAGATAATTTTGAAAAGAGAACTTGTATTATTATGCTATATGGTTTTAGTTATTGTTAAGTGCCATCATCAGGTCTGACTCATAGTGACACTATGTACAACAGAATAAAAGTGGTACTCTATCTGACAGTACCGCTCTGCTCTACAGGGTTTTCAATGGCTGATTATTTTGAGAATGCTCTGCCGAGTCCTTACCCCTCTTCTTCTTTTTTTATTTTATTTTTTATGTTTTTGCTATGCTGGGGATTGAACCCAGGTCCTCAGAGTGTGCAGAGCAAGCACTCTACCATCTGAGCCAAACCCCAGCCCATACGGTTTCAATATTTACAGAAAATTAGAGCAATTAAAACAATGTAGTATTAACCTAATAACAGGCTATAAATCAATGGAATAAAACAGAATTCAGAGAATGACTCATATATATGTCAACTAACTTTCAACAAAGGCAGCAAGGTAATTGAATTGAGCAAGGATGGTCTTTCAGACAAATGATGCTAGAAAAATTGGAAATCTATACAGGAAAAAAACTAACCTCAACTATTTCTTTGCTCCATATAAAAATTAATTCAAATAGAATCATGTATGTAAATACAAAAGCTAAGACCACAGATACTTGTTGTTGTTGTTAGGTGCCATCGAGTCGGTATCCGACTCATAGCAACCCTCTGTACAACAGGGGAAACACTATTATCAGTGCTTCTCTGCTGTGCATAGGGTTTTCAATGGCAGATTGATTTTTGGGAGGGGGTTGCCAGGTCCTTCTCCCAAGCCTATAGCTTCTGGTGTTCCCAGGCGGTCTCCCATCCAGGTACTAACCATGCCCGACCCTGCTTAGCTTCCGAGATCTGATGGGATCGGATGCCACAGGGCTATGGCTGCAGGCCCACAGATACTTAGGAAAAATTATAAGATGGATTCTTCATGAACTTGGAGAATTCAAGGAATTCTTAGAAATAAGATTTCTCAAGAATGAAATAGAAAGAATAAATCACAAAGAAAGAATAAATTTGACTTCATGAAAATAAAAAATTTCTCAATATTTATTTTACTATACTCTTTATACTATTTGGCTATAATAAAGATATGAACAACCTTTATACTCACTAGCGTGGATGAAACAAAAACATTATGCTGAGTCGCAAAGTCAATCCAAAACAATATGTGCTTTATTATTTCACTTTATTAAAACACAAAGACAAATATAATACATTGTGACAGAAAGCGGGTTAGTGGTTGTTTGTGGAGTGGCATTGATGGTCAAGTGGGGCTGAGACCTGACTGGAAAGAGCATGAGGGAAATTTTTGAGGCAATAATAATATTTTATATCATGTGTTTTGGGAGTTATTTCAGTAGATGTATTGAAGTATATATATTTCAGTACATTTAACATGAGTTCTTTTCATTTTATTTAAACTATACCTAAATAAGTTGTTTTTAATAATACTCTTACACACTTAAAATAAGAAAGTCAAGGGACTGTTTTCTGTCTTAGTAATGTATAAAAGTGTTTTCCTACTGTGATTGAATGTGGACCCTGACAATAGCTGTTGTTGTTAGGTGCCATGGAGTTAGTGTTTGACTCATAGCAACCCTATGTACAACAGGCAAAATAGTATTGTTAGTGCTTCTCTGCTATTCATAGAGTTTTGAATGGATGGTTGTTTTTTGGGAGTGGGTTGCTAGGTCCTTCCTCAAAGCCTACAGTACCTGGTGTTCCTAGACAGTCTCCCATCCAAGTACTAACCAAGTCTGACCCTGCTTAGCTTCCAAGATGTGACGCCACAGTGGTACGGCTACAGGCGTTAACAATAGTTGTTAGGTGCTGTCCAGTCAGTATCCAACTCATAGTGACCTTCATAGGATTTTCAATGGCTGTTTCGGGATTGCCTTGGGAGTGGATTGCCAGGTCCTTCTCCCATTTTTGCAGTGCTGGGAATGGAACTTGGGACCTCAGAGACTGCAGTGCAGTGCTCTACCAACTGACCTAAATCCCAGCCCTTGACAATAGTAGATACAACTAATTCCTTTGGATAATGTTAAAAAAATTTGCCTTACATATACACATACATACAACATGTATGTTTACATGCACTTTATTTTTTAAACTTCTGATTTGTTTATTTATTCATTTTGTAGTGCTGGAAGGCTGAACCCAGGACCTCACACATACTTTATGAGCACTCTGCCACTGAGCTGCACTACTAGCCCCATTTTTATTTTTTATTTTGAGACAGGTCTCACTAAGTTACACAGGCTACCTCTGGCCTCAGATCTACTGTTCTCCTTCTCCACCTCCTGAGTTGCTGGGATTACAGGGGATTACAGGCGTGTGACACTATGCTTTGCTTTTATGTACATTTTACAAGTATATACATATTCACTTTAAAAATGTGTAAGTAGGCTAAGCTTGTTAATGTTCATCATGTTAGAAGTTTAATTTCAATAAACTGAGAGAATGCATGGAAAACAGTCATCTTTGAAATCAGGAAAGTTAAGAGGAGAGTAGGAGAGTTTGCATAGGGTGGTAGGTACAGTGGGTAGCATGGTCCAGGAGTTAATGTCAGGGCAGTAAACATGTTTCCATGGTTTTAGAGCCTGCATCTCTGTCACGTGCTCCAAGTCCCAACCGTGAGCTGATCTGAATGGTCAGCCTCTTTCATGCTACCAAGGGATTTCACCTTCCCAGGAATCATTCACCCTCTCCCCTTTGCTTTATTCTCTTCATTTTCTTTCAAGTCCACCCTTTCTAGGTGCTGTACCATTCAAGGAAGCAGGATCTCTTTCCTATTGCTACAAACACTTTCTCACTTTTCATGAAAGCAGTTTCTTAATGTCTGAAAGGTAACTCACATGGAAGAAGATCTCCAAGGATTGCACAAGAGGTATTTTCAAAGACTCACCTGTAGGTCTTTTCTATAAGCTCTATCATTTTCTAATATCCTTTCTTATTTACCTAGTAGGCATGGATCCCCTCTCTTAGACAAATTAGGAGTAGAGAATGAAAGGAAGTTTAAGAAACACTCCAGACCTCTTTTTTCTCTCCCTTTCACTTTTTTTTCATGTGTCCCAATTCCAGCCACCTTTTCTTACCTTGTACTCTTTTTACATTCCAAAGTAAGCCCTATCAATCTTCTTGATTCTTTAATACTCCTTGCCCTCAACCTCACCTCACTGCTCTTGCAAATCCTCTGACATCTACCCGTGTAATAATCTGGTTTCCTGGGAAACAACCTTGCTTACTCCTTGAAAGCTTCAGTTTCTCATATTTATAACGCACACATTTTTCCCTCTTATAGACAGACTGTATACATTCACAGGCTCTAAATAAGCAAATAATTGATGGGTCAAAGTGCTTTCTTCTACACTCAATCCACTTATAACTATAGTTAAAGGCATTTAGAGTCATCTATATAACCTTGTCTTAATATCTTTTTCTACTCATACTATAAAGAAATCAGAAATACAGTCATCACCACTTCTGTTTTCATTTCTTTGCAAAGAGAAGGAATTTTCTTTGTTTATGCCACTGCTCTCTGAGGAACTTTGATTTTGCTTGAGTTTCCTATTGTCTTAGACTGGGTGACATGCAAAGAACAAGAATTTATTTCTTATAGATCTAGATTCTGGGAAGTCCAAGATCAAGTTGCTGGCAGGCTTGATATTGGGTGATGCCAGCTTTCTGCTTCAGGATGAATTCTTGATGCTGAATTCTCACATGATGGAAGGCGTGAGGGCAAAAGGAGCATTTGTTGCAAGAAGCCTCTTTTATATCATTCAGGAAGGCATAGTTGTCATGGCCCAATCACCTCCCAAAGGTCACACCTTCCAGCACTACCATGTGGTTAAGTTCTCACATATAAATTTTGGAGGTGCACAAATATAGCATAACATCTATAAACACATAATAGCTATTTTTTTATAGATTTGTTTTTATTATGATTTATCTTCATTTGCATTGATTCTAGTGTTACTGTCATATGAGGTATTAAGATTTTCAAAAGAAACTACCTCCACAAAGATTATTGGGATTCAGAGTTAATATTCAATTGCATTTTATTCCTCTTGCTCTTATTATATTAGACCAGTATAGCTTATTCTGCCTAGAAGAATAGTGGTTATAGAAATTGGGAGGGGAAGCTTTAATATTTGTTAGCTAATATTTTTGCATTAAAATATACACATTTCTCAATCCTCAGTTTGCAGACAAAAATTCAGATTACACCAGAATGTTTCAGGCATTCTTAGAGATCTGTAATATTTGCTAATTTCTCCTTAGACATTCTTACCATGTTCAATATGTTATCTTTATTGGTTGCAATACAAGATTCCCTGTCTCTGACTTGAGAGGTTTATATTGAATGGATGTTATATTGGGAAAATTATAATAAACACTTGAGATTTTCTATTCTATATGTCTGGTCAAAAGAGCTAGACAGTCTTCTTTTTCCAGAAAGAAGAGCCAAAACAAAGACTATTATAATGTGCTATTTTCTTATAGGGAGGACAATTCCAAGGAGTAGGAGTGGGGAACAAATGGAATAATTCAGAGGACAAGGTGAAACTAAAATAGGGCTGTGGTACTGAGCTAAGTGTAGTACTACACTCTGGAAATGCTATAACTGCATCTCCAGATGCTTCCTAAGAGAGAAGGAAGAAAGCAACAATAAACCATTGGAATATTTTACCTCCGAACATGGAAACTCTTCTGTACTTCCAGGTTATAGATTGAGACTAAAAAGAGCCCTATGCCATCAAAAACAAGGTACCCTTGTGATGGGAAAGCATAAATATAGGGAAGGGGTAGAAGATAAGGTGTCATCCAGTTTGTTAGGCAGGACCTGTTACAAAATGGCACCTCCCTGTAAAGTGGTGCCTTCTTTTACCTCCTACCCTCCAGTCCTCAAAAAACCTGCCAAAAAAGCCAGCCCAAATTTTGTTTGAAATTTTCCCTGGGCCTGGCAACTGATGACTACTTTGTTTTCCATCTTCCAGCCTATCAAAACCCTCCACACACCTACTTCCTACCTATCCCGATGTGACACATCAATCATCCTTTCCCTCTCTCACCTAGAGCCCATAAAAGCCTTGCCTCTTCCTCTACCAGCTGCTGTTCTCTCCTTTGCTAGAGACAGCCCTGGCAGCTTCTTCCAAAAAAGGTCTGTTTGAGTTTATGAGTTTTCAGCTTCTTACCTGATATTTATGGTGCCAAAACACAGGATAGGAATACTAATGATCCCCCATTCTCTGGGGTTGATTGGCCTACTGGTTGACCTCTCGGACCTCACTGCCAGACTGTAAACTCAGTGGGGCCCTGTACCTTTGCCATTTCTGACTGCCACATCCACAACAGCCTATCCTCTGAGGTGAGTTGTTTGAGTCCCTCTACTCTGATTCTCCTTCTCTCTCCCCTCTCAACAAACTCCCAGTGCTGGGTCAGATGGATCTTTTTTCTCACTTGAGGATCTGCAGCCTTGGAGGGACATCCCCTTGACTCAGTTTCCTACTCCTCTACATTGGGGGTACTGGGAAAAGCAAGGATGCTCCTTTTCCTTGTACCTCTCCTAGGGATCTTCATTCTCTTCACCTCCTCCTTCAAATTACCATGGGAACCTCTCAGTGCAACCCCCCTCCACTATGCCTCTGGGCTGCCTCTGGAAAATCTTTGTACCCTTGGACTGAGTCCTGACATAAAACCCAAAAAGCTAATTTTCTTTTGCAATCAGGCCTGGCCGCCTTACAGGCTTGATAATGAATCACAATGGCCAAAAATGGGACATTCAACCCTAATATTCTCCAGGATCTTCAAAACTTTTGTCAACAAATCAGCAAATGGTCAGAGGTCCCTGACATTCAATCCTTTTTCTATTTCTGTTCCTGCCCTTTTCTATGCCAGTCTTGTTCTACCTCTCAAATCCTTTTTGCTCATTCTCTTTCTTCTTCTTCTTCAAGAAAAAATTCTGATCTAACTTCCAATATGGACAAATTTGACCCCTCAGACTACTCTGCCCCTCCCATACCTCCTCTTCCTTATAACCCAACTCATTCTCTCTCTCCAGGTCCCACCACTCCATACTCACCACCTCTTCCCTCTATACTTTCCCTGCCTACCTCTCCTTCCCCCCCATCTCCCAAAGTTTCCATCCCCATTCCTTCCAGCTCACCTACTTCTCCTCCTCATATGTAGTTGAGATACCCACATTTACCACCCTCTGACCCCCCTGCCCAACTACAACTGCCCCTTCAGGAGGTGGCAGGAACTGAGGGCATCATCTATGTTTATGTTCCTTTCTCCTTTGCTGATCTATCCTACATTGAAAGACATCTTGGCCCCTTCTCTTCTGAGCCAGACATTTATGTAAAAGAATTTCATTATGTCACCCAATCCTATGACCTGACTTGGAGAGTGATTCACACCATTCTCTCCACTACCCTCCCCCTGAAGATGAGGCAGAGGGTTTAGAAGGCAGCACACGAAGCAGCAGATAACTTACATGCAGCAGACCCCACTAAATTGGCAGGTACCTATCTGGTCCCAGATGTCCAGCCAGACTGCACATATCAGGAAGGGGATCGTGGTTGAGCCCTTATGGACCACATGATAGTTTGCTTCATTGAGGGCCTGAAAAACATTTCCCAGAATATGGTCAATTATGACAAAATTAGGGAGATCACCTAACACCCAGAGGAGAATCCAGCCCAATTCCTCTCTCGCCTAACTGAGGCAATACAAAAATTTACCAAGATAGAATGTACATCTCAAACTGGTATGATCATTATCAACATTCATTTTATATCCCAGTAAGCTCCTGACATCAGAAAAAAACTAAAGAAAATAGAGGAGGGACTACAGACTAATCAGACAGACCTATTAAATGTGGCCTTCAAGGTATTTAATAATCAAGAAGACCAGGGTCAATTAAACAGGGACAAACAAAAGGCCCAAAAAAGCTGGCCAATTACCAGATGCTGGCAACTGTCCTACATGGAAAACATCCCTCTAACTGTGGGGGTCCACTAGGCAAATGTTTCAAATGTGGATGCCCACGACATTGGGTACAAGAATGCCCTAACCCAAGGTCTCCTCTTGGCCCCTGTCTGAACTATAAACAGCTGGGATACTGGGGGGTTGATTGTCCTCTTTGCCAGAATGGGAGGAGGCCAACCCCTCCCCATCCCCAAATGCCACAGTAGGAGCCCGCTCTTCCACAACTCTTATGATTGGCCACTGAGGAGGATTGACAGTGCCCAGGATCATCACTGGCCCTCACAGATATCATCAGCAATGAATCCAGGGTAACTGTCAGCATCTCAAGACTGACAAAACTCAAACTCACCTGCATCCCAGAGGAGGAGGAAGATATGACCTAATACCACTTCACAATTGTGCCCCTTGCTTCTTACCCTTTGCCCCTAAACCCTCCAGGAAGATCTCCTGTGGTTCCCTTCCCTTCCTGACTTAGTAGACTCTATTTTAACCTGGGTTGATTCCTATTTTTTCAGGAACCCCCTTTAACATTTCACTCCCCCTAGGAACTACTCTATACACATTTCTCTACATCTCATGCCTCTCTTCCCTTAATGCTCTAAATCTCATTTTCCTCCCTTTTCTAGATCCCTGGACATGCCCTTCTGCCTGCTACCTTATCTCCAGGGCCTGCTCAGAATCCTCACTATCCTCTTTGCCATTGGACTCTGGACAGTAGTCCCCAGGGACAGGAAAATTCCTGAAAGATGTCTCTTCCTGGCACTGTGTTTCTCCTCTGTCTTGGGTTTAACCACCTCAGCCTGTATCCACTCATAATTTTCACCATACTACCCCTATCCTGTCACTGTTTCCTAGTCTCCAATCTCCCTAAGGACTCCAACTCACAATACTTCCTCTTAAGCTCCTCATCAGGTTCTCAAGTCTACAGATCCTGCCCTCACCCAGGACTGCTGGCTCTGTCTATCATTTTCACCTGAGGGCTATTCTGCTATCCCTGTTGGGCCACCTCCAACATCCCAAAGTTTGGGGAGGAGATGCCATCCAGCTGTTATAGCTAAACAGCCTCTGTGACTTCAAGATTACTGGCATGACATGAACAACCTTTACTGGAAGACCAGTGTAGCTCCTTTGACTGTTCTTACAACAAATCCACACACTTCCCATAAGATTCCAATTATGGGACCCATCACCTTCAAAACCTTCATATCACATCAGGCACCTCTTTGTATCTCTCATAATCAGTCTGGAGGAACCCCAATTGGGACACTTAGTTCCACATCTCTACAACTACACATTGTACATTCATCCATCCATTGATCATGCTAATTGTTACCTTCCCCACAAAGGAACACCTGTCTTTAAGAGACATGTCCACTTTTCATTACCCCCCCAACATTACTAGAGCCTTCTCAACTGCTTCCACTTCTCATTTTTCCTTGGCAGACCACAAATTTGCTGTGAAATTTTTCCTTGACAAAACTCTGACCAAGATATATTAGCCTCCTGCCATAAAATCTTCTTCAACTTTACACCACCCAATTCCACATTTTAGGTACATCTAAATAAGTTTATACTTATAGAAAACATCACTTCATCCCCCACACAAACCCTCAGGGACCGTTTCAACCTCTAACTACCTTAAGTGGAACTGTGTCAATATGGGAAACTGAAAACAACAAACTAAATCTCCTCTTTTCTATCAGTAACAATTTCTGCTTAGATAATCAAGGCATCTTTTTCCTTTGTGGGACAAACATGTATGTTTTTTTGTCTTCCTACTAATTGGACAGGGACTTCTATGCTAATTTGCCTTACTCCAGACATCCAAATAACTCCTAATATCCAATCATTTTCTGTACCTTTATCAGCCTCTATAAGGCCCAAATGCTTTATTGTTGCTCCCTTGTTAACAGGCCCAGGAATTGCTGCTGGTGTGGGGACAGGAATCAGTGGGCTTATAACATCCATAACATGCTACAGATACCTGTCCCAACAACTGGCAGACAGCTTATAATCTATTGCCCAAAAACTCAATGTCAGCTCATTGGTGGTACAGTTCTCCAAAATCCACCAGGGACTAGACCTCTTAGCTACTGAAAAAGGAGGCCTCTGCATGTTCTTTGCCTGCAGCTATAGCACTGTGGCATCTGACCCTGTCAGATCTCAGGAGCTAAGCAGGGTTGAGCCTGGTTAGTACTTGGATGGGAGACCCCCAGAGAACATCAGATACTGTAGGCTTAGGAGAAAGACCTGGCAACCGACTCCCAAAAATCAATCTGCCATTGAAAACCCTATGAATAGCCAATAAGCACTGACAATAGTGCTTTGCCTGTTGTATATAACATTGGTATGAGTCAGATACTGACTCAAGGGCACCTAACAACAACTGCATATTCTCAGTAGAAAAATACTGTTTCTATGCAAACAGGTCAGGAATAGTCCAAGATGGAGGGAAAAAAAAAAACAAAAACCTCTTAGAAAAGACCTCAGACATTCACCAACATTTGTCAGATTCTTGGGGTTCCTGGTTTGCACAGCTTCCCTTGATGTCCTGGCTTCTACCCTTAATTGGACCCTTAGTCCAATTAAGTCTTATTAGTGTTATCCTTTGGGCCTTGTCTGTTTTGCTGTCTTCAAAATTTTCTACAGGAATGCATAAACACTTTAATCAACCAGACAGTCACTGAACTATTCATGGTGTGATACTGACCACTCTGCAGAGGACATGATCTTCCCCTATACTAAGATGTCCTGCTTTTATCTACCTCCTATTAGCCCCCTCAGGGCTGGGATTTAGCTCAGTTGGTAGAGCGCCGTTTTGCAGTCTCTGAGGTCCCGAGTTCGATTCCCAGCACCACAAAAATGGGAGAAGGACTTGGTAACCCACTCCTGAGGCAATCCCGAAACAATCAGCCATTGAAAACCCTATAAGGGTCACTATGAGTTGGACACAACTCGACAGCACCTAACAACAACAACAACATTAGCCCCCTCATCCATAAACAGTGCCCCTTTTCAGCTGGAAGAAGTTACAGAAGATGATGACCTCCACCCAATCAACCTAAAACAAAACCACTGGAATGTTAGACAGGACCTGTTACAAAATGGCACCTCCCTATAATGTGGTGCCCTCTTCTACCCACTATCCCCTAGTCCTCAAAAAACCCACCAAAACTTGACTTGAAATCTTCCCTGGGCCTGACAACTGATGACTACTTCCTTTTCTCTCTTCCAGCCTATCAGAAACCTCCACACACCCACTTCCTGCCTATCCTGATACGTGTGATACGTCAATCACTCCTTCACCCTCCCACCCACAGCCCATCAAAGCCTCACCCTTTCCTCTCCCTGTGGCTGCTCTCTCCTTTGCTAGAGAAAGCCCTGGCAACTTATCCCAATAAAGGTCTCTTTGAGTTTATGGGTTTTCGGCTTCTTACCTGACAGAGTTTTTCTGTATTTATTTGTCCAGAACACATAGAAAGCTGGAATGAAGCTACCAAGAGAGTCTGAAGAGAAGCATAGTGTTGGATATGAAAGGTCTTCATTTTCTTCTTCAAACATATATGAGGCATACATACTCCAGTACCTCCTGGATCTCATGCTGCCTGGATCTCACTCTGCCTTGCAGGTGTCTTCTTCCTATTGGAATCATTTCCCTATTGAATATTGCTGATGGGATTTCTCTGCAAAGGATGCTGTGTGGAGGATGTTCTAAGATGAATGGAAGCTCTGTGGTGCATACATACACAGGCAAGGAGGTAAGAGCATGCTGGTAAGTACATTTTTTTCCTCTCATTTAATTGTTTTCTTAGGAGTCATCTCTATGGAGAAATTCTGTGAGTGGCCATGTGGCTGTCATCCTACACCTGAAAGAAAGAGGATGTTCTGAGTCAGCCCCACATGAGGACATGCAGGATCCTCTGGTGGGGATAAAATACATTGAAAACAATACTATGAAACAACTTTCTGCTTCTGAGTGAAGACTGACTTCAAACTTCTTTAAAAATCCTTGGATTTCACTCAGGGATATTATTTTGCTTAAAGTATACTGCTTTATAAATTATCTCATTTTAAGAAAAGAAAACAGTAACAGAAAAGGTAAATAGATAATGTTAGTTTTCCAGTCACTTTAACTTTATTCCAGGACCAGAATCCAGGCAGCTTTCTACTTTTAAGGGAATGCAGAATGTTTTGTTCCAGAAAAATACACATTGTACATGTACTGTTATGCTTATGGATGCCCATGTACAAATTTGCTTAAAACTTCAGACCCTCAAAGTATTTTGTTCTAATAAAGACAAAAAAGGTTAATCTCACAATTTCTTTTAGGAAACTGAGACTAAGAATTAACTTTAAGCAGCCCTATATCCCAAATAGAATTCCATTCTTATATTCTAACAAATTAGGTAAATTATACATAATACTGTTTTTCCTCATTTTCAGATAATTACTGAATTTTGAATGTAATTTTTATCTTTATGATCAAATTAATGTAAATTCAGAGGAAAACCACAAAATATTAAGAATTCAGGGAGGATAAGATATATGGTGAAAGGTTAGTAGCACTAGGAACTTCCCAATATGAAGAAAGGAAGGCTAAAGGGAGAAATGATAGCTTCTGGAAATATGTTAATGGATGTTACCAGGAAGACAGGGACCAATTCTCATTAGTCAATGAGAGCAGAACAGGAAGTAATGAGCTTAAATTGCAGCAGGGAAATTGAAGTAAAATATAAGAAAAAATTTGACTATGAGAACTATGTATTAAGCAAAAGTACAAATTGTCAAGGGAAATAATGAATTTACCTTTACTAATCATATTCAAAGTAGCACTTGACACCCATCCATCAGGGACAAGTTAGGAATAATAAAAACCAACTTTACCAATATTCTGGGAATAGATTAAATGATTCAAGAGGGAATACTTCTTAAAATTCCCACCATGTGCTAAAAAATAGATCCAGCTAAGAAGAGCAGCTTTTAAAATGTGTAAGAGGAATAGAATGTTAATTCTACAAATAGTTGTTAGTTTTCTATTACACACAACAGTCAAAATTAGTCTCTATGGAGGAAATGAAGATAAATACTAAATGGAAAGACCTCAGGTTACTTGGGAGCAAATTGGTATCCCATTTTTTATTTCTTATCTGTGTTAATAAAATTATTTTAAACACTCAACTCTAATAAAAACATTAATTTTCATATAATTCTAGCAGATTTGAAGTAAAAGAAATAATGTCAAGAAAAGTATTGGTAAACATGTCAAAAATATAGACATGCTGGGCGCGGTGGCGCACACCTGTAATCCCAGCAGCTCGGGAGGCAGAGGCGGGAGGATTGCAAGTTTGAGACCAGAGGCAGTCTGCATAACTTAGTGAGACCCTGTCTCAAAAAGTCAAAAAAATGGGCTGGGGGTGCAATATATATATATATGCTGGGATTTAGCTCAGTTGGTAGAGCACTGCGCTGCAGTCTCTGAGGTCCGAGTTCAATTCCCAGCACCACAAAAATGGGAGAAGGACCTGGCAATCCACTCCCAAGGCAATCCCGAAACAGTCCACCATTGAAAGCCCTATGAGGGTCGCTATGAGTCGGATACCGACTCTATGGCACCTAACAACTATATATATATATATATATATATATATATATATATATATATATATATATATACATATATATATACATATATATGTATATATGCATATATATGTATATACATGTATATACATATATGTATATATGTATATATGTATATATATGTATATATACACACACACATACATACATACATTTTATCAATAAATAATAATCAGTTCTTATATGTAAGGAAGAAAGAGCTAAAATGTTAAACAATGGCTGTCCTCTTAGCCACATTATCCTGATGGTTTTTGTTTGCAATTTTTGGTTCATAAACACCTAGAATGTTAATATTATTTCTCCTAAAGAAGGAGTAAGTGATTTTAATTTTGGCCCATGCTATCAGTCAACCAGAATACAGGGAATGACAAGACACTTCAGAGGGTTCTATAACTATGGTAAGTCACCTGTCCTCTTGATCAGAGAGGCCACAAATACTGCAGGATTTGACATCCCACCTTCCCCCTCTCAGTAATTGTCTGCTATGGCTGTGTTGCACTCTGGGGTTTCAGCAATTTACCCCAAGACTCCCTGAGCACTGATAATGCTTTGTTTTCTGGCCCTGGGAGTATCTCAATCTCACACATTAGGTTCCCTCTTAAGATGGCACCCAGTCATGGCCTTCTGATATATGGTGCATGGCAAATAGGATGTTTTTTTCCCAATGCTGACTCTCCAACCCAATGGCAAAAGCCATTGTTCCACAAAATCCCCTGAAGGGCTTCAAAGACTGTAGGCTTGTCTTATGGGACTGCCAGCCTGCCTTCCAGGGCTTTTCAGCTTTCCTTTTTGGGTGAGGGTTTTATTTCCTCTTCCTCACAGGGATCCATGGCTGAAGATGTGTCCTGCTTACTGCCTCTCACTACTGAGCTCCATTCTGCACTCTGAGACCATCCTCTAAGATCTTTTGTGATTTCTGTGCTTTTCTACTTGTTCTTTAGAACAGAGTCTACTTCTTCTTGTTCTGACTCCTTGTTTTGCCATGTTACACAGAGGTTACCTCGAATCCCTCATGTTACACTGGAAATCTCCCAGTGGAGTCTTTAGGGTCTTTTAAGTATAGTGTCTTATCCTCTGCAAATAGAAATAACTTACTTTCTTCTTTTCCTATTATTTCTTTAATTTATTTCTCTTGCCTTATTACTGTAGCTAAGAATTTAAGCACTATATTGAACCAGAGTAGAGAGAGCTGACACCCTTGTCTCATGCCTGATTTTTAAGGAAGTGCTTTCAGTTTTTTTCCCATTCTGTGTAATGTTGGCTGTAGGCTTATCATATATAAACTTATGTTGAGATATGATACTTCTATTTCTAGTTTCTTCAAGGCTTTTATCATGAAGCATTGTTGAATTTTGTCAAAGATCTTTTCTCCATCTATCAAGATAGTCATGATTTTTCTTTTTGATTCTACTTATGTAGTGGATTATATTTGTTGATTTGCATATGTTTCACCATACTTGGACCACTGGGACAAAACTGACTTGAAAATAGTGTATGATTCTTTTAATGTGTTGTTGAATTCAATTTTCAGGTATTTTTATTGAGAATCTTTGCACCTATGTTCATCAAGGGCTGGGATTTAGCTCATTTGGTAGAGCGCTGTGCTGCAGTCTCTGAGGACCCGAGTTCAATTCCCAGCACCGCAAAAATGGGAGAAGGACCTGGCAATCTACTCCCAAGGCAATTCCGAAACAGTCAGCCATTGAAAACCCTATGAGGGTCACTATGAGTTGGACACCGACTGGACGGCACCTAACAACAACAACAATGTTCATCAAAGAAATTGGTCTATAGCTTTCCTTTTGGATTGTATCCTTATCCAGTTTTGTTATCAGTGTAATATCGGCTTCATAGAATCAGTTTGGAAACATTCCTTCCTTTTCTATTTTATGAAATAGCTTGTAAAGCATTCCCATTAGTTCTTTAAAAGGTCTGATAGAATTTAACAGTGGATCCATCTAGTCTGAGGGTTTTATTGTTGGGAGAGTATTACTGTTTCAATTTTATTGCTCTTCATAGATAAAGTTGTTTATATCCTCTTGATTCAATTTTGGTAAGTCATGTACATCAAGCAATTTGTCTATTTCTTTCAGATTTTCTGATTTATTGGAATATAAATTTTCAAAATATTCCCTAATGATCCTCTGGATTTTAGGGCTATTTGCTGTCATATCCTCGTTTTGCCTCTAATTTCCTTAATTTTGGTCTTCTTTCTATTTCTTTCAGTTAGTTTGGATAACAGTTTGTTAATATTGTTTATCATGTCAAAGAATCACCTTTTTATTTATTCTTGGTATTTTTTTAGATTTCATTTCATTAATCTACATTCTTATTTTTATTATTTACTTCTATCTACTAATTTTAGGTTTGGCTTATTCATATTCTTTCTAAGACCTTGAGGTACAACATTGGGTTGTTTATTTGAGAAGTCTCTGGTTTTTCAATGTACACACCTGTAGACATAAACTTCTTTCTTATAACTTCCTTATTTCCCAAATGTTCTGGTAGTTTGTGTATTTTAATTGGATCCTGGAATTTTAAAAATTCCCCCCAGATTTCTTCAATGACATGCTGATCATTCAAAGTGTAGTGTCTAGCCTCCATGTTTTTGTTTTTTTCTTTTGCTATTCCTTTCTAATCTTATTCTATTATAATTTGATAAGACATGGGAAATTATTTCAGTTTTGGTGTTTGTTAATACTTGCTTTATGGCCTAATATATCTATTTTGGAGAAACTTCCATAGGCTGCTAGAAAAATACCTATTCCACAGTTGTTTGATTGACTGTTCTCTAGATGTCTGTTAAGTCCACTTAAACTACAGTTTATCCCTGATGTTTCTTTGTTGATTTTTTTTATCTAGATGATATATCTATTAATAAGAGTTGGATATTGAAGTCATTCATTATTATTATATCTGCACTCATCCATCTCTTTATGTCCAGTAGTGTTTTTTTTTTAAGAAATTGAGGGAACTCAATTAAACTTATCAAAGAATAGACAATATGAACAGTAGAAATAAGGAGGGAGGGAACTCATAGAAGGAAGTAAAGATTGCAGAAGGTGGGATGGGGAGGAGGGTCTATGTAGAGGGATAAATGGGGAGAGGATAATCTCAATATAAACAATGCAGCTTCCTGAGTACACTGGAAATATCGGGAAATACAACCCAAGTATACATTTGAGTTTTACTACATACTAGCCATGGGGCTGGGATTTAGCTCAGTTGGTAGAGTGCTGCGCTGCAGTCTCTGAGGCCCTGAGTTCAATTCCCAGCACCACAAAAATGGGAGAAGGACCTGGCAATCCACTCCCAAGGCAATCCCAAAACAGTCAGCCATTGAAAACCTTATGAGGGTTGCTATGAGTCGGATACCAACTCGATGGCACCTAACAACAACAACAACACATATTAGCCATAAGGCTCCATAAACTTTGTGGATTGATGAAAATATAGCCAGAATTGATGTAATGGTTACATAATGGAAAAAGCCAATGCTGTATTACTCTATACTCATCATCATTTACTAACAAAGAGAGAGAGAGAGAGAGAGAAAGAAATTCAATGTACCAACATTGAATACATGTATACTTGTAATTATTATATCTTCTGAGTGGATTGTTCCTCTTATTAATATGTAGTGATCTTCTTGTCCATTTTGACCAATTTCTGCTTAAAGTCTGCTTTGTCAGATATGAGCATAGCTACTCCTGCTTACTTTAGGATTTCATTTTCTTAGAATATAATTTTTCATGCTTTTGCTTCCAGTCTATGTATGTCTTTGCCTGTGAGGCAAGTTTCTTAAAGACAAGTAGCTAAAACTTGTTTTATAATCCATATCATTTAACAGGGTAATTACAACTGCTTACATTTAGGATGATTATTGGAAGTCATGTACTAATTTTTCCTTTCATTATAGAGTTTTTCTGGTTTACTGAGTTAATAATGTTTGAGTCTTTTCTATTTTTCATAATTTTCCATTATTTTAGTAGGACTTACTCTTTTCCAAGCTCTCATGCTTGTGTCTATCTTTCTTATTCTGAGTGCAGTATCTCTTTAAGAATCTTTTGCAATATTGTTTTATAGTAGTAGTAGTTAGGTGCCATTGAGTCATATCCAACTACTCATAGTGACATTCATAGGGTTTTCAATGGATGATTATTTTGGAATTGCTTTGGGCATGG
This sequence comes from Pedetes capensis, assembly GCA_007922755.1. NCBI lineage: Eukaryota > Metazoa > Chordata > Mammalia > Rodentia > Pedetidae > Pedetes > Pedetes capensis. The sequence continues at coordinate 24,432 of VMDO01016226.1, read as the reverse complement.
ATTGCCATGTCCTTCTCCTGTTTTTGTGGTGCCTGGCACAGAATTGAGGAGTATTTCATTTTGATATACATGGGGTCACTATGAGTTGGACCTCACTCGGCAGCACCTAACAATAACAACAACATGATGTAGATAGTTTTGTTTCTGGTCATGTCTATTTGGGCTACTCAGATATCAATATTTTCCTGTAAATTTTGGGAATTTTCTGCTATAATTTAATTAAGTAGCTTTTCTATGCCTTTAGTCTGTATCTTAGTTCTTACTTCTATACCAAAGATTCATGAGTTTGGTCTCTTAATTATGTCTCAGGGATCTTGCATTCCATGGTCATGACTGCTTTTGATTTTCTTTATTGCAATCTGACTAGTAATTCCTCCACCTTATTGTCAATCCTTAATATTCTTTCTTCTGCCTGGCATAGTCTATTGGTTATATTTTCCATTAAGTTTTTTATTTGATTTATATTTCATTTCCAAGATTTCCATTTTCCCATTTTTCTCTATCTCTTTGCTGATTTTATCACCAAAGACTTGATTTCTGTACTTCACTCACTTTTCTGAATCCTATTTAATATCATTGATCATTTTTAAAATTAAACTTTTGGATTCTTTAGCATTTCAACTATTTCAGTACTCTTGTATTCAATTATTAAAGAATTATAAAATTTAGGAGGAGTCATGTTTATTGCCTTCTTTTTAATATTTCTTATGTTTCTAAGTTGCAATTTGTGTCGCTGTTAGGGTAGATATCTCTTCCAGTATTATATGAAGGTTTTCTTAGTCAGGAGCCTTTTCTTGAGGTCTCAATCCCCAGAATCTCTTGGAGAAGAGAAAACATACTGCTTTAACAGCAAAAATGCCCAAACAAAATAGATATAAAAATATAATTTAGAAACCAATCAAATACAACTGCTATACCACCAATAACCATAGAAACACAAATGGCAAAAATATTATTAAAAAGTATGTTGTTGTTGTTGTTGTTAGGTGCCATCAAGTCGGTATCCGATTCACAGCGACCCTCATAGGGTTTTCAATGGCTATTTTGGGATTGCCTTGGGAGTGGATTGCCAGGTCCTTCTCCCATTTTTGTGGTGCTGGGAATTGAACTCAGGGCCTCAGAGACTGCAGCGCAGCGCTCTACCAACTGAGCTAAATCCCAGCCCCATGGCTAGTATGTAGTAAAACTCAAATGTATACTTGGGTTGTATTTCCCGATATTTCCAGTGTATTCAGGAAGCTGCATTGTTTATATTGGAGGTCTCTCCAGAGTGGCAAGTCCAAGCTGGAGGGTATTCCTCAAAAGCATTGGGGAGCACTGGAATCTGCACCAGAGGGGAAGAACTAAGGGAACCTGGCACTCTGCCCACAGGTCTCAGCACCTTCAGACCCCACCCAGCAGTAAAGAGTCCTATGGGAGGGAGCAGGCTGCAAAAATTGAGTGACTTCACTGCTCTTATTCCCTGTGGTGACCAATCACACTCGGTGGGGAGGCAGCATCAGAGGTGGAGCAATCTGCAGGCCTGGGTTCAGAGCTATCTACCTCCAGTGTAATCCACAGGCCAGACTGCTCACTCCCTGCCACTGAGGTGGAGCCACTGACCCCTGAGCCCTCTGCAACAAGCTGGTCAGGATCTGCCTCTCCCTCTTTCCAAAGATGCCTCTCATGGCTGTCTCCCACACAAAGACTATGGCAGAGTGTTCCCAGGATCCATGGCTGTGGTTGTTTTTAATATTTTTGGTCCCTTAGTGTAGTTCAGTTTCAAAAAATAGGCATCAGCAATTCTAAGAGTAGTGCCATGGATTTCTTCTCTGATGCTCACCGGCCACACCAGGAGTCACTGTCACACCCAATCCTTGCATTCAACTTAAGGAGCATGATAACTGTGGGTTTCCCCTGCTGGGAGAATTGCACTCTGCTGTCACCGGGGCTGCCTGTCTTACCTCATGATTGCCATTTCTGTCTGCCAGGAGCCGGGGATTGGGAGGGTGGGCTGTTTTCTACTTTTCTCTGCTTTCTATATCTCCATGCCTCATAGCTGACCTATCCCCTCTTTCTTTATTCCCAATGTTCTTCCTTTCTTTTTCTCCTTGTAACATAATCTCTTTATTCACCTGCCCCTCTTCAATCATGGAAGTACACAGAGGAGACTTCTCATTTTCCATTTTACCCTGGAAGTATGGATTGGGTTTTGTGTTCATTAAAAGAACTTTGCAAAAAGTCAAAGGAATAAACCTAAAGAAAACAGAAACAGGAGATAATGAAGATAGAAGCATAAGTTCATGCATCACAAAGCAAAAAGACTCAAATTAGAAATAATTTGGAAAATAAAGAACCCATTGTCAAATGAATCAAGGAAAATGAAAGCATAAAATGTTAAGTGTAAAAATGACTATAACTAGCTGGGTGCTGTAACGCATGCCTGTAACATCAGAGAGTTAGGAGACAGAGGCAGGAGGATTGTGGGTTGGAGGCCAGAGGTTGCCTGTATAATTCAGTGAGACCCTACCTCAAAATAAAAAGTTGGCTGAGGGTGTAGCCCAGTAGTGGAGCACTTGCAAAGTAGAGATAAGGTCCTGGGTTCAATCTGTAAGTACTGCACACACACAAAAAGTATATGTCTGTGTGTGTGTGTGTGTGTGTGTGTGTGTGTGTGTGTTGTTAGATGCTGTCACTTACAGTGAAATTTATAATGAAGATTTAAAATGATAACATAATCCAGGAGAGCAGCTTATTTCTTGTAATATTAAATATGACTACTTAAAAAATTGTGTCCTGCAATATCAAATTATAATTGTTAAAGAATACGATGAAGCTAAATTTACCATAATTGATGATTGATGACCTAAGTGTAGTTATTTCTGATAGTTTTAATTTGACCAACCGATTTTGTACATCCTTGCTTATCAGGTGCCAGAAAGAGAGCTCGAGGATTTGATCTGCAGCAATATTGCTGTTGGATGGGTGGTGGTAGGTCACTGGACTTTCTTCTGTTTTCATCTGCTTGAGGCTCACAGAAGGGATCTCAGCAATTCACAGGGCAGTTTCTATTTGTTTTCACAGGGCTTTATACTAAGGCTCCCTAAAATCCTTCTGGAAATCTCAGCAGGGTGAATCAAATGTATTAAAGAATGAGTCCAGTCATGTTGGGCATTATGCCACTATGTCTGGCATTCAATTTTTCCTGGCAACTGAAATTAATTCCTAGAGTACAGTTTCCAAGGGCTGGTCATGTCTTTCACTGGAATTCACTGGGTTCCTTGCCAGTCTCTTGACACTGTGGCCTCTCTGCTGGTACAGTACAATTTCCTAACAGGTGCTTCCCATGTTCCCCTGATCACAGCCACTGACTTACAGGATTTTCATGATACTTAAGTTATTCTATGGTCTGTGGGAAAGTGAAGGTGCATTTCTACTTACAGTACATCATCTGAGTCCAGAAAGCTCTATTTTTACTCCTAATGTTTGACAGTATTCTTAGTTAAGAAATTACTTCAATCTTTACCTAGCAATATGTTTGCCCTTCATGTTGTTATTGTTAGGTGCTGTCAAATTGGGTCTGAGTCATAGCAATCCTAAGTACAATAGTAAAAAATACTCCCTGACACTTTACTATGTTGGTACTATATCAGTGCTTCTCTGCCATTCATAGGGCTTTCAATGGCAGATGGTTTTTGGGATTATCTTTTGCGAGTTGGTTGCTATATCCTTCTCCCATTTTTGCAGTACTGGGGAACAAACCCAGGACCTCACAGAGCACAGAGCAGCATTCTACCAACTGAGCTATACCTTAGCCCTTTGTTCTTCATAGAATTTAATAATCTTTAGATCTTGGAAAAGGGAACAAAGTGGGTGACAAAAATCATGCTTGTTCTTCCATGTCTATATTGATGCTTTCTTACTGGGTCTTATCCTCACATCTGGCAATTTCTTTTTCATATGTCATGATGGGTTCCCTCTCAGCCTGCTGGTTGATCATTGTGAGAACAGATTTATATTGAACATTTGCCAGATATAATTATTTGAATCTCTCTTATTTTTTTCCTTCACTTGTTTCTTTTTTGTTTTTCTCTTTCTTCATTCCATCTTTCCTGTCTTCCTCTCTTTATCATCATCTCCCTGTATAGAATGTATTTCATACATATCCACAAAATCATCATATACTGAAACAAAGGTACTGACCAATGCTGAGACTATTATCAATATTTAAATATCTTTAAAACAAAAATATAATTTTAAAGTACTTTGTAAAAAGATGACAAACTAGAATACAAAAAAATAATTTAGATTTCAGCTAAGAGAATAAATTCTCTAGTCTTTACTGCTTTGGGCTCAACTAGAATCTACTTTAGGTCATGGGCTCAATGATAATGTAAAAAATCAAATGTCAATGGAAATCACACTCTCAATGTGAAGGGAAAATGTAAATGGTAACAAAGTGTGCCTGAGTTTCCTGCTCTGTCCACTGATAGGATAATTTACCCTAAGGTTAGGATAGGGCCCTTAAGAAAAGGGAGACTCTTCTATGCATGTATGAACAACTCTTAAAGTGCCGTGCAGAGCATTCTCATAACCATACTGTTTTCCCCCAAAGACTTTCAACACTATTTTCACCTAACAATGCAAAGTAAAGTAAAATGACAAATTATTGTCTTGGTTACTGTCTCACTGCTTCTGATTCTTTTCTGTTCGCCTCTTCTGTTTTTTCACCAAAGTCATTGAATATTACGTTGACTATTTACTATACCAAATATTTTTATTCTTGATAAGGAATCAAAATGAATATGGAATAATTCCTGCCACATACATCTCAAAATCCATTGGAAGAGAATTTTGATTCTTTTTTGAGCAAAGACTAATTGGAGTCAGTGATATAAGAGACACAAGGGAAGTGATAAGAGGATGATGCATATGAAATATTGATTAATTCTTACATGGGTGATGATATTCATGTTGAAGGTGAAATTAGGACCAGTCTTTAAAAGAAGTGAATATTTTCAATTGGATTTTGGGAGAAAGAAGAGATAAGACAATCTAAGGCACCCCAATGTGTCTGTTGTTGTGCTATGGGGGCTTGCGTATTGTCATGATGCTGAAAGTTATGCCTATCTTGGATATCAGCAGGACCACCCACAGTGGATAGGTTTCAAGTGAGCTTCCAGACTAAGAGAGACTAAGGAGAAGGACCCAGTAGTCCACTCCAGAAACAATTAGCCATTAAAAACCCTATGAATAGCAGAGAAGAATTGTCAAATATAATGCTGGAAAATGAGCCCCCCAGGCTGGACGGCATTCAAGAAATGACTAGGGAAGAGTTACCTCCTCAAAGTAAAGTTGGCCTTAATGACAGGAGTGAAGAAAAGCCCCTGGGATCTCCTTTTGCTGATGTGGCATGACTCAAAATAAGAAGAAACTTATTGGCTGCAACAATGGGCTCAAACATAAAAAAGATCATGTGCATGGCACAGTGTTGGGTAGCATTTCATTCTGTTGTACACAGGGTTGCTATGAGTTGGATCTGACTCAGTGGCACCTAACAACAAAAAACAAAGTAAAGCACAGCTTTGGAGAAATACAATTGTGTGAAGAATTAGGATTGTGGGTAGTTTGGGGAAAGTAGGAACATCAGAGTTTGGGAGGGTATAATGAGGGATAAGACAGAAAAAAGTTATCAGTCACTTTAGTTGAAGTCACTACAGCTGAAGAAAGCCACATCCTGCTGTCCTCACTAAATATTGGCTAGAATCTCAACAACATTTTGTCCCTTTCCTAGTCACTTTCCTAGTCACACTAAGAAGAGGCATGAGAGTGGTAAGGATCATTTTCCTTTTGGACTGAACAGTACCTTATTGGGAGAATTTTTTTCTTCTCTGTGAATGATATTGCATTTTATAGAATGAAACCACATGAAGAAAATTTCAAGAAAATAAAGATTGGAAGAATCTGAACAAATATACTGGGATCTCTGTAGTTGGAGACATCATTAAAAAATAAGATGAGTGATGTGAGTGATGATATATGTGAAAGATAAAATTACTAGGAAAAAATACCAAAACTGGCTCAAGAAGAATATCAAATAACCCTAAAAGTATAGAAATTAAGCCAGTGCTTTAAAATATTACTACAAAGAAAAAAATATTACTATGAAGAAAACACCATACAAATATATGTATTTACATGTATGTATAAGCTTTATAATGCCTAAACCAGAGGAAGAATGGTATAGAAAAACATGTAGATACCTCATTGATGAATATAGGTATTAAAATCTCATCATTATTACACATCAAATGGTTGAAACTCATTATTGTTGTTAGGTGCCGTCAAGTCTGTGTCTGACTCATAGAGACTCTATACACAACAGGTCAAACACTATTGTTAGGGCTTCTCTGCTATTCACAGGGATTTCAATGGTTAGTTATTTGTTGGGAGTGGGCTGCTCAGTCCTTCTCCCATTGAAACTCATAAGTTTAAGTAAAAAAACAATGCAGAAATTGCACAGTATGATATAATTTTTGAAAGTTCAAACATATAAAAATAAATGGTATATTGGTTGAAGATGCACATGTTCATTCATGAAAACATTTGGAATCATTGTTACCACTATGTGGAAGGGATGACTCTTGGCAGAGAGTCATTGTTCTTAGTAATGTTTTCTGTCTTAAGTTTCATGGTAATTATTTAAAATTATTTTTTTGGTAATATCAAATATAGTTTGAGTTGGAAGGGATCCTTGAAATATACTAGCTTACTTTCTTATTTACTCATGAAACAACCAGGCTCAGAATTTCTAATGGCTTTACATGTAGACCCAGAAAATCACCCATGTCTCTAGCTAATGTTCTTTCCATCACAGAACACTGGCAGAAGCTGAATGAATTTTCTGTTTGAACTTTTTTTTGGTCCATGTAAGCTGTCATTAGATATGAAATCTTTATGATGAACATTAAGTGACAAAACCATTATTGACATGCACATTTTATATTTGTTTCAATTATTTATTTTTGATATGGTATTAGAAATTATTTTTGAAGCTGGGCATGGTGGCGCACACCTATAATCCCAGTAGCTTGGGAGACGGAGGCAGGAGGATTGCAAATTCGAGACCAGAGGCAGTCTGTATAACTTAGTGAGACCCTGTCTCAAAAAAAAAAATGGGCTGAGGGTGCAGCTCAGTGGTCTAGCACTTGCAGAGCATGCAAGTGCGAGGCTCTGCATTCAACTCCCAGTACCACAAAAAAAAAAAAAAAGAAAAGAAATTATTTTTGAATACTGAAATGTGAATAGTCAGTAAGTGCTCCTTATGTGTTTATAAATTCTTTACATACATTATCAACTAATTTGATGCATGGCTTTATTAAATTTAGGGTCAAAGTTTATTCTTGGGAAGGATTTCCCTAATTGTGTTATGATTAACTATAATACAGTTATTTAATTTGCAGAAACGCTGAAGAGGATCAGGAAAGTTTTCCTAAGGGAGTATCACATAAGAAGTCAGTGGTAGAGAAATTCAGTTGAAAGTAACAGAGGAACAGGTAAGGCAGAAAGGAAGAGGGAGGGAGAAAGGGAGGAGAAGAGGGAGAAAGGAAAAGAGGAAGGGAGAGAGAGAGAGAGACAGACAGACAGACAGACACTGAGACTCTGACTGACTCTAGAGGAAATCTGTGCCCTTCCAGTAGGGCACAGAGGTATTGGTAATAGATGGGGTTAAATGATGGACTATGAAATTTAAGCCAAAAAAGATTGAGGTAAAGAGATGAGGGAGTCAATAAGGAAGAAGTAAAGTGATCCTGAACATCTTTTGAGGTGGAAGAACAAATATAGATACAGCAACTGCGGGAAAGATCTAAGATTGATTAATCTAACATATTTTCTTTGTTGTTTATTGGTTTTGAGACAGGCTAATACTAGTATCAAACAAAATCAATCAAACAAAAGTGAATGAACAGGTATTAGAAATGATCCTTAAGATAATGTGCTATTATAGGATAACATAGAGTAGCCAGAAAGCCCTGCATTTCTGGGTGTAAATTGAAAGTGTCAATTCATATTTGCCCTTAGTGGTTAAAACTGATCATTGATTATGGTACTGTTTTAGGAACTTGGTTTTCTTTATGTAAACACTCACAGAAATTGCCTAGGCTTCAGGTCTCTCTGGAGAGGTCTCTATGTGACCTTACACAAGACATTTATCTAAATCAAACATCCTCACTGTTTACCCTAAAACTGACCTTCCTTTTGGGGGTGCTTCACCTCAATGAGCTTTTTCCACTATGCCTACCTCTTGGGGATACATTTCTGTCTTGTTTATACTTCAGCTAGAAAGATGACACTATTTTTAAAAGGTTAACAAAGCAGACAAAACCTTTGGGTAATAAAGGACAAGAAAATAACTGTGGTCTTTTTTTTTTTTTTTTAAAGTCAAGAACATTGGTGTTTCTAAAGCCCAAGTTTCTAATTCTACAACAATTCAATTTGAAAACTTTGAAGGCATGTGTTGGGCTTGATTCCCTCCGTATTCTTTCCAGGGCTTACATGGTATATTTAATTTTATTTCCTGCCATATGGAGAAGTTTTTAGGGAATTTGCACCCTGTTGAAGCAAATCTTGAAGCATTTAATGTATCTTTGTTCTGTTTGGGTTTACACCTCTTACAGAATCAAGGAGTAACTATAGTTAGAGGTAGTCAGTGTGGGGTAGGTTATTCTACTGCAGAGATAGCAGGAAGTAACTTTGTCATAGATCAACTGAAGATATTTATTACATAATGATTTTTGTTAGCCTTTCATCACTGTGTCAAAATAACCTGACACAAATAAAGAAAGATTTATTTTGGCTCAGTTTCAGAAGTTTTAGTCCCTGGTTACTTGGCTCCATTGCTGCTGGGGCTTTGCGCAGTGAGGCAGAACATCATGATGGAAGGGTGTGGTAGAGGAAAACCACTCACCTCATGGCATCCAGGAAGCAGAGAGACAGGAAGGCTCAGGTGCAAGGTATACCCTTCAAGGGCATGTTCCCAGTGACTTACTTACTCCAAATCAGCCCCACTTCCTAACAGCCCATTCAGTATGAACTTACCAATGGATTAACTCATTGATGAAGTTAGCATCCTCATGAGGCAAACTCCTTTCCATAGTGCCACCAGCTGGAGGACAAGATTTCAACACATGAGTCTTTTGGGTGGGACACTTCATATTCAAACCATAAGAATCTTGACTCTTCAATTCTGTCCCACTGATCTTCATGCCTGTGTTTGTGCCAGTACCAAGTTGTTTTTGCCACTATGGCCCTGTAGTATGGTTTGAAGTCAGGTATTGTGATACCTCTTGTACTGTTTTTGCTGCTTGGGGTTGTTCTGGCTATCTGTTGTCTTTTGCACTTCCATATGAATTTTAGGATTTTTTTTCTACAAAGTATGTCATTAGAATTTTGATAGGGATTATATTAAGTCTCTAAATTACTTTTGGTAATACAGTCATTTTCACAATATTAATTCTTCAGATCCATGAGCAATGGAGGTCCTTCCATCTTCTAGTATCTTCTGCTATTTCTTTCTTTAATTTTTTGAGGTTTGCATGGTAGAGGTCTTTGGGGTCTTTGGTTAGGTTAATTCCGAAATATTTAATACTTTGGTGGGCTAATGTGAATGGGATTGTTGTCTTTATTTTCTTCACTTCTTGTTCACTATTGATGTAAAGGAAAGCTACTGATTCTTGAGTGTTGATCTTGTATCCTGCTAATTAGCTCTCAGATTTTTCTAGTGGAATTTTTATGGTCCTGTAGGTATAGGATCATACCATCTGCAAATAAGGATAGTTTGACCTCTTCTTTCCCTATCTGTTTCCTTTCAATTTCTTTCTCTTGCCTGACTGCTCTGGCTAGGACTTCAATCCCATTGAATAGGCAAGAAGAGAGTGTACATCCTTGTCTAGTTCTTGATCTTAGAGGGAATTTTTTCAATTTTTCCTCATTTAATATGATGTTGGTTATAGGTTTCTCATAGATGACATCTATGATGTTGAGATAAGTTCCTTCTATGACTGATTTCTTCAGGACTTTTATCATAAAGTGATGTTGCATGTTGTCAAAGGCTTTTTCAGCAACCATAGATATGATCATGTGATTTTTGCCTGTAAATCTCTTGATGTATTGAGCTATATTAATTGCTTTTTGTGTGTTGAACAGGCCTTATATCTGTGGAATGAAGCCCACCTGACCATGGTGTATGATCTTTTTTATGTGTTGCTGAATTTGGGCTGCCAGAATTTTATGGAGGATATTTGTATCCATGTTCATCAGGGCAATTGGTCTATAGTTCTCCTTCTTGGTAGAATCTTTTTCTGGTTTTGGTATAAGGGTGATCTTGGCATCATAAAATGAATTTGGAAACATATCTTTTTTTCTATTTTATGAAATAGTTTGAGGAGAATTGATATTAATTCTTCTTTGAAGGTTTGTTAAAATTCAGCTGTGAACCCATCAGGACCTGGACTTTTCTTTGTTGGGAGTTTTTTTTTTTCTATTACTGCCTCTAAATTGGTGGTTGTAGTGGGTCTGTTTAATTTACTTATGTCCTCTTGGCTTAGTTTTGGTAATTCATGGTGTTAAGAAATGTATTTATTTCTTCTGTATTTTCATTTTTTTGAGAAGTAAAATTTCTCAAAGTAGTCTCTGATGATCTTCTGGATTTTGTTGGTATCCAGTTATGTCCCCTTTGTTATCTCTGATTTTTAAAATTTTGATCTTTTCTCACTTTATTTTTGTGAGTTTGGATAATGAAGTGCCAATTTTGTTGATCTTTTTGGAGAATCAGCTCTTGGTTTCTTAATTTTTATATTGTCATTTTATTCTCTTGTAGGGCACTGCCTAGAAAGGCAATTCACCCTGGGGCCTGTCTAGGCCCCTTGGAGGACTGAGGCTTGTTCCCCAGGCAGTAACCTTTGCCCGACATCCAGGAACTCAAGGTCATTTAGCTCCCCAAGATGGCGCTGGCATCCAATCCCTTGCCTCAGACCCCTCGACACTGATTGGCTGTTTCCAAACCACCGAGCAGCTCCTGATTGGACCATTTGGGAACCACCCCTGATTGGCTACTTTTACAAAACCAAATTTGCATATCCCCCCTGATGGGCTGAAACCAAAATTGGGTGACTGCCTCTGATTTGTCCCCATCTATCCCCCGGAGAGTATATAAGAGTGGTACACAGAGCAGTCTGGATCCATTCCATCGACTGGGACAGACAAGGAAACAATAAAGAGCCATTGGAGCAGAGCACTTGGAGTTGGTGTCTTCACTGAAGAAAGAAGCAAGGAGCCACCATGGGTATAAGCCTCTGAGCCTGCCTTTCTCAAGGCTTCTCAGAGCGGCCTTGGGCATAAACCTCCTTTCCAGGCGGCACAGCTCCTAGGTACCCGGCTCCCCATCACCAGATGATGGGTCTTTGGTAGCTGGTTCCTGCTCACAGCCGGAGCAACTCCAGTGGCAGGGCAATGCTCCACAGTTTCTATTTTACAGCCATCTGATTTTTGACAAGTGGGCTAAGGATGTTCATTGGAGAAAAGATAGCCTCTTCAACAAATGGTGCTGGAAAAATTGGATATGCATTTCCCGAAGCCTGTAAATAGACCATCTCTATCTTTATGAGAGTTAACTCAAAATGGATCAGAGACCGCACCATAAAACCAGAAACCTTAAACCTACTAGAAGAAATCAAACACCAAAATAACAAATAATCCAATAAATAAGTGGGTAATGGAACTGAATAATTCTTAAATGAAGAAATATGAATGTCCAATAAACATGTCCAAATACATTGCTGGTGGGACTGTAAGTTAGTTCAGCCACTTTGGAAATCAATATGAAGATACCTCAGTAAACTAAGAATAGAACTTCCATATGACCCAGCCATAGTACTTCTGGGAATATATCCAAAGCAAGATAAATCATCATATCACAGGGACACCTGCATTTCTATATTTAATGCAGCACTCTTTATAGTTACAATGGTATGAAATCAACCAAGATGTTCATCAACAGAGTAGTGGATTGAAAAAAAGTGGCATATGTATAATGGAATATTACTCAGCAATGAAGAATAATGAAATTATGTCATTTGCAGCAAAATAGATGGAACTGGAGAACATCATTTTAAGTGACTTAACTCAATCCCAAAAAGAGAAATACCATATATTCTCACTTCTATGTGGGAGCTAAGTCTAACAAAGGAAGAAAAAAATTATATATGTTCAGATATATAAAAATTAACAATCATACCTATCTAAGAAGGGAAAATACAAAAAGATCAGAAAGAAAGGGGGAGGGGATTAGAGGGTGGGAGTGGAGGTTGGGGAAGGGCAAAAGGGGAGCGAAAATAATGTAGAGGGGGACAGAGGAGAGAAAAATCTCAAAATACAGGATGCAACTGTATGAATATATAAAGAAATAGGAGGAAGGAAAAAAATCAGAGAGAATATAATCCATGATTGCATATGACTTTCAATACATGTTAATGAAAATTCCTACTCTCTTTTTCTTCTTATACTATTTTGTAAAATATGTAAGATGATGTATGTGTAAGCATGATGTAGGATGATGAATGTAGTTGCATAATGGATATAGCAAATTACTTATTACTCTGTATCCCAATGTTTATAAATAATTTTTTCAAAAAAGGAAACATTAACACAAAGCAATAAGAATAATTTAAATCAATAGGCAGAAAAAAACCCAAAATAAAGTGCAGTTATATTAACATAAAATTTAACTCAAATATATTATCATAGTTAAAATTTTTAGAATAAGTATATATTAGACACAACTCCAGGTGTTTAAGATGTGTCATGTTATCTTTTTTTATTGGAAATTTTAATGTACTCCTTAATGTGATTCATTCTGTCATGCTTTTCATTGTGACATTTCCATATATGCATTTTGTTGTACATTACACAAATAGATTCCCCCTTACCCTCTTGTGTGCTTCCTCCCCCTGTCCTGCCCATCCACCAAAGACTTCTCTTCCATCAGCTTGTCTTTTTATGGGCTCCAATTATGTTTAAGATTGAAAATTTTTCTGTAGTGAACTATCTTTTTACATTATCAATACTTTTAAATGAATTTTCTAGCCCATCTATATTATTACCACTCTTTGGTATTATTGGTGTTATTATAATTATTTCCAGGACTATTAAAGTTGGGCTGTTCACCCTGAGGTCACCCCTCCCCCATTATTCATTCCTCCTTGTTCCTCCTCTCCCCCTCTCCTCTCCCATGATTTCCTCCTTTTGTTAGATCTCTCCCTCCTCATTTTGCATTCCCCAAATTGTCCCTCCTCTACTACCCTTCTCAACTTTAGCTTCTTTTTTTTTATTATGTTCCTACCTCCACAAAACCCAAAGGGAGATGTGTCATCATACCACAGAGACACCTGCACCTCCATGTTCAATGCAGCATTTTTCACAATAGCAAAGATATGGAACCAACCAAAGTGCCTATCAATAGAAGAATGGATAAAAAAACTATGGCACATATACACAATGGAATACTACTCAGCAATCAAAAAAAAAAAAGAAAGAATGCTATTTGCAGTAAAATGGATGGAATTGGAGAAAATTATTTTACGTGAACGAACACAAGCTCAGAAAGAGAGATACCACATGTTCTCAGTTATATGTGGGAGCTGAATCAAAGTTATAAGAAGGAAAAAATCATGTTATTTTTTAACAACACTTTATTTGATAGATGAGGATGTCACCAGGTTTGTTGTTGTTAGGTGCTTCAAATTGGTGTCCAACTCATAGGGATCCTATGTACAACAGGTGAAACACTATTGTCGTGCTTCTCTGCTATTCATAGGGTTTTCAATGACTAATTATTTTGGGGAGTGGGTTATTAAGTCCTTCCCCAAGCCTACAGCACCTGACATCCTATCCAAGCACTAACCAGGCCAGTCCCTGCTTAGCTTCTGAGATCTGATGGGAGTGGATGCCACAGTGGTATGGCTGCAGGCCATCAGCAGCTTTAGGGGTGCTGTACCCCAAAATTACTGTCTGCCCTACATCCTTCCCTTTCTCCTGGCCTCCACTCAGGGGAGATGCTTAGTCTGTAGCTCCATTGCAAAAAAAGAAGCTTAGGATGAGTCAGTAAGAGCATGAAGCAGTTTGAAGTTTATTATATAAAGGAAAGGGGTAGTATATGCTTCAGAGTGAGTATGCGCATTAAGAGAGAAAAGTGTGCCTGAGTGCCTTCATAATATGATTTTGCATTTTTAAAACTAAATTTAAGTATTAAACAAGACTTAAAAATTAAGTAGAGCCAAAAACTTACTACAAGAAACAGCAACATGAGCTAGTTTACCTGTTCTTCTTATCCTAAACAGTTTCTTTATTTAAGCTCAATTGTAAGATGATTTTATGGGATGCAGTGTTTAGGCTTGGGTATGGAGATGGATATTAGCAATGTTAAACCCAAAAGGCATAAACATTCAGGGTGTAAGTAAGCACAGGGTGTAAGTGTATTTGTTGTTTCTGCTACTCTTGTTTGAAAGCCCTTAGGAAGATGATAATTGTCTCTTCATAGGCAATCCTGGTTTTTTTAGTCTTTTGAAATTGTTTTGCTTTATTTAGTAATGTATACTTTAGTATCTTGCACATCTTTTCATGGATTGATAGCTTATTTCTTTACAACACTGCAAAATATTCCATTGCTCACAGGCAATCTTTACTGATCTTGTTAGTTAGGTATGGTTGACTCTCAATCAGTGGGGGCTGTGAGCAGATTCCTTGAGTTAAAACTGTTAATTTTTTTAGTCACTAGGAGATGTCATCATGTTTTGGAGTAAGGGGCTTCTCTCCTTTTCAATGTCCTCCAGATTTTCTGTCTTTTTATCCTGTCTAGGTCTGTTAACTTTAATTATAGTCCATCATCTGGTTTGGTGAGATTTTTTGGGAAGCACTGGTTTTTATGTAGGCCATTCTCACACTAGCTTTGCTTCTTTTGATTATGCTAGAATTCTTGGCTGATAAGACTCACACCAGGTCCCACGTGAAAAACCCTTTCCTTCCTATGTTCCCCCAATTTTTCCCTTTTTGTCCTGCCCCGGGGACACTGAGGCAGATGAATTGCCCTTGATCCTAACATAGTATATGGATGAATTCTAGTCTTGACTTGAAAATTAAAGTATTTTTTGGATAAGATTGGATAAGTAGTTCAGGCCATTGGATCCTTCTTTAAATCCAACACAGGAGATACCAGGATGATAAAAAAAAAAAAAGCTTGGAATTCCTGAACATAAAAACTACCAAGAGCTCTACAAGAACATAGAATGCAGTTTTATATGAATGTGGGGTTTAAAAGACTGGAAAAGGGTCAGGCATCACAGAGTGCAACAGGCTGCAGGATGTTGTCTAGGTAGGTCCTCCACTCTCTTCTCCCTATTTCCCTGTGTGGTTTCCATCATCACTGCAAAGAAGACAACATCATCTTCACTGTGTCAGCCAGGAGAGGGGTATTACATTGAGGGGGCACTGGAATTCAGAGTTTTGGAGCACAATACAAAATTGCAGGTAGACAGGGTATTCTCTAGGTATCTCCTCCCACTAAGGAGCACCACCACACTCCACCAGGAGTCAGGTGATTGTAAAACACCTGTTGGAAGGTAGCACCTGTAGAAGAGCTGTGTTAAATAGAGGTACAAGGATGTGTGTGGAGGGTCAGGGTCTCCAGGTTATGATGGTGCAAAATTGAGAACATAGAATCTAGATCATGACATTATAGGTTCTTCACTCTGAGGAATATTTCTTTTGACTCAAGTGTATCCATTCCTAAACTCACAAAGAGAAGCAAGACCTATGGCTTGGAGCCATAAAATATCCTTAAGATAAAGAGCATTAGTCAAAATTGTTGGTATTCAGGGGAGAAAATATCATGACATTTTAAGAACACAACACACAACCATGTTAAACTGAATTAGAAGACTAGGCCAACTATGAATCTCAACTAAGATTAAAATATATTTTCAAATATACAAAGGAAGTTATTGGGCATGCTAAGAACAAATTAGGAAGAGATATAAGTGTAGAAGTAAAATTTTAAAACATGAAAGGTGAATATAGAATTCAATAAATTGACAACAAAATAAATGGATGTAAGGATTATCAAAGTCTATGACATTTGTTTGTTTTTAGGTGCTGTGGAGTCGGTGTCTGACTCATAGCGACCCTCGGTACATCAGGTCAAACAGTATTGTTAGTGCTTCTCTGTGATTTATAGGGTTTTTCAATGGTTGATTGTTTTGGGGGAATGTGTTGCCTGGTCCTTCTCCCAAGCCTATAACAGCTGGTGTTCCCCAGGCAGCCTCCCATCCAAGTACTAACCCAGCCTGACCCTGCTTAATTTCCATCATCTGACCAGATCAGGTGCCACAGTAGTATGGCTGCAATCTCTATGACATTTATGTACCTAATAATATATCTTTGCAATATAAAAATCTTGAAATTTATAAAATACTAATATATACAAAGTGGGCAGAAATAGATAAATTAAGCATTGTCATTGGAGCTTTGTATACAACATTCAGAGAAGTTGATAGATGAGGTAAATAAAACATAAGCCAATATTTTGAAGACTCAAATAACACAACTAAAAGGTTAAAGCCAAAATGTACATCAGAGGGGTGAGACAAACAGAGAGATACTGACAGTAATGAGGAGTCTTCTATACCATTTTTTATAATTTGACTGCTGGTAAGTTTTAAGGCCCACCACTTCCCTTTCTTCTTCTGCTCCACATCTGGAGAAACTGATAAGAAAGTCAGGGGCTCCCTTTCCTGGCAGCCAGTGAAATGTCCAAACCCCAAGAGTGTTGGCTAGCATATAAGGGTAATGTCTTTTCAACCTCACTCACTAACCATCATGAAAGTCAGGCCAGTCTCTTTGCTCTGCTATCTTAAGTCATTTGGGACTTGCTAGGGAGTTTGCCCTCTTCATAAAGGCTTATTATGTGATTCATGAACCTTGTATACCCTATCAGTGCCTATGTGATATCATCGGTCTTGACATGTGAACCAAATTTAGGGTGTGTGTGGGGTGAGAGTTTCTAAACAAAGAAATTAATCACATATTTAGCTACATAGAAAGTCTCAGTGAAGTTTGAATAATCTAAATTATGCAGGTTATGTTGACTTGCTATGATTTAACAAAATTAGAAATCAAGAGTAAATAGTTAGCTTAAATTTTTCCTCTATATATGGATGCTAATAAACATACTACTAAATAATCTTTGAATGAATACTATTATAATGGAAAACACTCAGACCTTAATGACCTTGAAAGTACAACCTATCACATTCATTGAGTCAGAATAGGTATATTTAGGGAAACAGTGGTGACTTTCAATATAATTACATTGAAAAAAGTGAGACAAGATTGACATACAAACCTAGGAGAGGAGCAGCATAAGGTCATAGGATATATAGAAATAATAATGTAAGAATAAATCATAATGAAATGAAAGAAATTATTGTTGTTGTTGTTGTTGTTAGGTGCCGTCGAGTCGAGTCCGACTCATAGCGACCCTATGTACAGCAGATCGAAACACTTGCCGATTCTGTGCCAGGCAAACCATCTTATTTATGTTTAAGCCCATTGTTGCAGACACTGTGTTAATCCATCTGGTGGAGGGTTTTCCTCTTTTCCGTTGACCTGCCACTCTTCCAAA